>CAJUYI010000099.1:380344-414829 GCA_910591695.1 Galerucella pusilla
TTGAAGCTAATTTCAATAAATCATAAGAACGTTGAATCGTTACATAAATAGAAGTAGGAAGGTCGCACGTACGAAGTCAAGTTCAGAGCGAGAAATAAACATGAATAGTATTATTTATATTTACTTATGATGAACTTGACTTGTCGTATAAATATGCAAACGATAGTGTTTTAAGGACTACTATTAATATTAGTGTTAATGTTAATGTGAATGTGAATGTTAGAATATGAATATCACAATTCATAAGTAATAAGAAGTATAATGTATAGTAGTAAGTTTATTATTAAGTATCCCATTGCTACAGGTAGTTGTTTTATTCTTGTAAGATGACCCTCCGAGTGACCAGCATCACAATCAGTTGAGAGGCCGATCCACGTCCAATACCACCCCGTAACAACCACATTACAATGTCTTCAAGTGGAATCAATTAGATTTAACTTCATTTTTGTATAATGAACTTTTTAAAATAATTTGAAAAAGAATAATATTTCCACATATTATCAAACGATTGTTTTGAAAAAGATAAATGTCGTTTGCCAGACCACCATAAACGGTTATTTTTGGTGTAAAACGACAAATTATAATAGCAAACAACTAATATAAACATATCTTCCTCGAAAAAAACCACTCGTGATAAAAGAAATTATTAAAATCAACAAAAATATTTCGTTTGAAATTATAATTTTGAAGTACACGTGAAGGTGAAAGAACTTGATAAACAAATACACAAATGATACAAGTCAGTCAATGACTTCAAAAACTGTAATTCTTATATTAGCATATATGCGAAACAGACGCTCTGTCAATATTAGAAAAGCTGCTATATAATGAACGTGGTAAATAGTCAAGGACTTCAATTTTGTATCTTATACAAACATTGAATTGACTGAAAGCTGCTGTAAGTATAGTGTACAAAATGAACAGACTGCCAGTATAAAATGTGGAAGTGAAGATCGTCTACAAAAAAGCAGTGATTCACTGAAAACGTTCAAGATAAAGTTTGATATTTGCAGTGATTCTGATGGATGCGAATCGTGGAATCTTTTAAATGCACAAAAAAGTAAGATACAAGCCGTTGAAATGAAATATTTGAGACGTATAGTAGTAGTTACTAGAAAATACAGAGTGGGAAATTCACAAATAAGAGGATATTTAGGCATAGAACCTATAGTACAATTTATACAGCAGCGACAATTACGTTGGTTGAGACATATACAACGAATTAATAGCAATAGACAATTGAGATGTGTATACGATTGAAAGGAAAAGGGAAAGAAGAAGGAAAAGGAAGAGAGAAAAACCAATACATGGAATACATTGATGAGTAACATATTACAACATAGGAGCAAATATGGAGAGAAGCATCAACTTTAGAAAAAGATAAAAAAGCATGGAAAAACTTGTTCATGAAATCTTAAATGTAAATCCGACATAAATAAGAATGTAGTGACTATAAATAATAGTTATTCATAAATGACAGAAAAATTCAAGAAGATTTGAAAAATAAACATGGATGACAGAGTATTAAAAATTATGTAGCCTTATTCAAAAATTGTTTTCTACTTATGGCATTTTTTAAGCCTGAAATACTGCTATTTTCATACTGAAATTAGCAGCTTACATCAATTATTATTTTTCAACCAAAAAGGCGAGTGGAACCAAATGTTCTGTATGTTAATTTATTTCAATATTATTTATGGCTTTTATACCGCCCATAAACATTCACGCATTCGAATCATAATTCAAGATGTCACACATCTATAAAAAATATAATCAGGTTATTAAAATAACGAAGATATTACAATATAGGTACTTTCAATTTACAAACAACAATAAATCACTATTGAAACAGTTGGCCAGGTTATTGCGATAAAGCAAATGTCAGCTTAGATCCAGTTCTACTAATCATTATTACACACGTTTTTAACAGGTCAAAGTATATCAAACGTTATTAAGGATCCTAAATTTCTGGCCGTTAAAAAAACTTTCTGATCATTATCAGAGAATGTTTATATATATAATTATGTTTTCCTACAACCATATAGGAAATTAACATATCGCACGGTTCGCATGAATTCGATTAACGTGGTTTTCTTATTTAAATTTACCTACGTAATAACTACAAATATAGCACAAAACACAAAATCTGTTCAAAAATTATTAAGATTCGCCAAATACTTCCCACTCGTGTGAAAAATGTCAGTTTCCGCACTGGTTACGTAATATACTGAAAACTATGGCTCTGCAGCTCGAAGCCGAATATTGACGAACAGGTCACATATACCAATAAGAGGACACATGAGAAAGAATTTATTTTCCTGCAGATAATGTTGTAGAGCGACCTTATTTTTCACAATTTCTTCCATGACAACTTGAAATATTGTGGCAATTTAAACTTCAAAAAATACATTTTTCACGGTCTAAATTTATTCACTTTCCAAAAGAATTCAAAAAATATTCTCAGAGCTGAGAAAAAAAAGCTAAGAGAGCTAGGAAAATATTTACCCATTATCTAATATAGCCCGAAGTTCAAAATTAAATTTAAAGTATCACAACAAGTCATTTGTTTCTTCATTAGTGAGACATGTTAGATTCTCAGATGCCAAAGACTAAGGTAATTACCGACTGAAGAAAAGCATCTGACTGACATACACATTAACTATCCAACAGCAGAAAATGGAAAAATCATCAATCATTCCAAGCTTCCTAGTTTGAACAAAAATAATTATTCTTCTGTTAATCATATTTCGTTAATACAAATTTCAATGAAGAAGAAAGTTATTTAAAATAAATTGTTTTCAACTATTGATAATTAGTACCTAATAGTATTTTGAAAAACAAGCTATAAAAGTACTTTATATGGAATTTCTTTAATAAAAAATAGTTAACTCCTCTTGCTTCTTGAAAAAAGTAATTTTTCTAAATCTTAATTCAAGCGCCTCCTCTACGTGCTGCATAGTCATTAGTTGATTTAGAAACGGCTTGTAGTTTGATGATTTTTCCTTATTTCTGAAGAACCTCAAAACTGCAGCCTTAAAGAAAGACCAATAAAAACCAAATGAAAAAAAAAGTTTTGAGAAGGTATCAGGATATTTTGAAATGGAAATAGGAATTTGGCAGGGAGATGGACTTACATCAATATTTTATGCAACTGCACCTTTGATAAGGTAATTCAGGAATGGTGAAAACAAAAAAACAGAATAATATGAAGAGATTGCATTTTTGGTTTTGTAAGGAGGGGCTGCAGCATTTGCTATGTAACAATTTGTTAGAATGCTTTAGGAACAGTTTTTCTAGTCTAAAAACAAAACTGCTTCAAAATTGACCTCATTGGAGCCAAATTTCAAGTTGATTATCAAATATTCCGAATGGACCGGATTCCTCCAAAACATCACTTTCTCTCACCTCTGTAAAATCACTAACATCCAAGTCCCTACTAGTTTCAGTACTTTCAAGTACCTACTACTGAGCAGGTTTCTCTTAGATGTTGGTTCCTGTTAATTTGTTAACTAAGTACTGCAAATATCACTCAGTAATATTGAATGATATTGAATGCCCAAAAAAAATAAAACTCATTGTATAATACGAGTCCATCTATTTCCAATCTTAGTGGTTGGGCTGTCAATGAATAAAAAAAATGTTACTTTGCTTTCAACGCCAATTTTTTCCATAAAATTAAACAATTTCTTTTTAAACGACATATTCATGTAATAATGCTATAACAACAATCAAGTCGGTTTTTAATAAGCAAATTTCTAAATAAATTGTGTCCAATGGATGAATTTGAAATGTATAGTTAATTAAAACCAAAACAAATTTTCCTTTCTTCAAACCGCAACGTTATCACGGTCCATAGTGAAGCTTGAAAGCTAATTAGACAATAGTTAGCTGGCTTGGCTACTGCATAACGTAGTTAACATAATAATTACATTACAGAAGTGAAAGTTTCCAGCAAAAAGTGAATATTTCACCGACGCGAAGAAGATATCGTATGTCTTTACAAGTCGTCAGCGGTTTTTTCTTAGATTTTTTTATGTGTATTACAATAAGATAATCCGCTCACAATGTGCTGCAGAAAAGTTTATCAATATGTTAATTTTCCCAATTGATTTGAAAGTAATTGCATATATTTAACATCAATTTTTCCTTGCAATTTTGAAATGGAAAAATCTAATTTAAAAAAAAATATAACGGAAGATGCAGGTATGTTTATCATGAAATATCTATTGTGTTCTCACTAAGAGGTATTTTATCCCCAAATTTCAGTGAGTTGCGGTTGGTATTACTCTTCTCTCCTAGTCCATCAGATGCTGTGACCTGCGGAATGGAGGGTTTTGCTTCCATTTCACAAAATATACATTCAAGCTGCTTCACTAGTTCAAGCTCATTGAGGTTCTCATTAAGGCACCAATGTCCTTTCAGGACACCTTCCATAACTCTCAGTGCAGTCTCATCTGGTTGTAGTTTTCGAGGAGTATTTTTCATTGTCTTAGCCCTACAAGATCATTTTTTTTGTTTCGGGTATTACCAATTTTTCCAATATTACATGTTTCATCCTCTCTTTTTCCGAACTAACCTGCTACTTCCTATTCCAAAATGTATGGAGTCCACAGTAGGGTAACAATGTTGTTACCAGGATCATTGACTTGAATAAGCGTTCCTATTACCACTTATTCAATATTTAATATTTTGTAACGATATTGAACTAAGCAATTCTTTCAATAGCATGAATTTCCACATTGAAGATGCTTAGAAATTTTTCACAAAATTTTAGAATGTTTCGTGTGCTGTACACTCATATCTTAGTCCTTTCTGTTGCTTAAGAATCAATATGTATACCTTGTATGGCATTCAAGTCTGATGAGAATGTTGTTGGGATTCTATTTCTTTTTTTACCGCATTCAATATTTTTCTTTAAAAATTTATCATCATCATTATAAGCTGTGGCAGAGTTTCCAAAACAATTTTGTTAGGTTGTTAAAAATCCCCCAGCTTGTATGAATGATTAATAATGAAAATAGCAAATAATATGAGGCATTTTCTACATTTTTGTGGTGAATTAATACGAAATACATTTTTTTAGATTAAAGTGATATTTTCAATTAATCGCTACCCTATAATTACCAGATTTTCCCAAAAAATCTATTTAAATAATAAAGTTCTGTTAATCAGAATCTCCATAATATATAGTATATTAAGTATCAAGAACGGTAAGGGTAGTTTACCGGTCGACAGCAATGTTTGGAGGCTGAGCGTAGTGAAGCCTCCAATTTTGCTGGAGACCGGTATTACCCTTAACGTTCGAAATGCTTATACCATTTTTTGCGCGATCGTATTGAAATATTCGAATTTCGAATAAAAGAATTTAAATTTCTTCGAAAGGTGACATTTATACTTCTCGATCAGTTTAAAATATAATTTGCATTTTGGTGAAATTGTTTTCTTGCTATTTATTACTTTTTATATTGTTCTGTTCGATTCTGTTCATTAAAAAATATCAATCTTCTCATTTTTTTGTTACTTTTGTGTAATGAATGAAGTAATATATTATTTAGGACCACTTAAATGTATGTAGGGCTAGGACATAGTTTACTTACCGACGTCTGAACGGTAAGTAAATCACTTACCGACGTGTTACACTTAGAAACCAGTAAACACAACTTACCAACCTGACAACCGATGCTGTAAATAAACAAAAAAGATCGATCGCGCAAAAAAATAATAAACTACTTGATTCAGTTTACTATTAGGATATTAGGGGAATAAGTTTGTTTGACGAACGTGGTAAGGAAATCCATGAGAACAGCATCAATATCAACAAATATTTCAAATAATGTGTTTAAACGCTCAGGAGTCTAAATGTGGTGTGAGCAGTTATAGTCCTAGTCATATTAATGACATAAGTGTCCTTGAAATACGTCACATTAGTGTCCACAAGTTACCACTTATATGACGTTTGGTTTCTGCAAATCGCTAGGAAATTTTGACACTCTAGGCAAAGTTGTCAAAAAAAAGTCTATATTTCCTTATAGTTGTATATATTCATATTCGTACTTCGTACGTACGCTCTTTTCTCTTGATTTATTTGGCAATAATTCAAATGAAGCAATATTTATTTTCTGAACTAGCTCTGGAGAAGTCCAAGAAATGGAAAACTATCATTCTACTTTCGAGAACAGAGAAGTTTGACAATTCAACTTCAATACGCTTGCATAGTAATCCAAGTAGTTTTATCACGAAATTCAAAGCACCATTCATTTGTGAATAAAATTATTCCAGATTTCTAAAAAATTAATTAATATTTGTCGAATATTAAGCGATTTGCGGGAAAATAGTATGTTCACCCTATAATTTTATAAATTGATTTTTTCCAATATAATTAAAGTTTAAAAAAAATTCTTCAATGTATGTACCATATATACGAAAAATGGTAAATAATCGAGTAGACCTCCATCTTCGGATATAATGAAATTCTGCTGGATGATTTTAATCGCGGTCACTATCTGTACTTATACACAACCTACCACAAGCACTCACTTGGAGTACCGTACAGTACCGACATAGGCCCGTTGGTTTTTACTAAATAATTACACACTGGTCTGTCGTGTCGTCCTCCGATAAACCGTCGATTTATTACCAGTGGATTGTCGAACATGAAGATGTATTTTTAGCGATTTAACGCAATTGCGACGCCTATTACGTGGGAGAAAACAATCGCCCGTCATTATTATTATTATTTCGGTGAATTTATACGACCGGAACATGTGGATAGATATTAGTTGAAAGTTGTTTAACCTCTTTGGAAATAAGAAAAAGAGATATGCTTTAGACGGGATAACTGTAAATTTACTCACAATAAATTGTTGATACCAAAAGACTGAATAAAGAATTTTAATGTATTTGTGGAATAAAATTGAAAATATACATTTTCCTTCAAAGGTCATATAAGTGGTAACCTATGTCAAGTTTCTCAAGGACATTCATATGTCGTACTTAACTAAGTGGCACTTATGATACAAATGCAATTGTTGCCGCCGTTTACTCTGTTTCAGATAAGAAGAAGCCACTTGAAGTTGCAGTAGTACCTATGCGCGAACTATTTGTCAAAACTATATTGCGCCATGTTGCAAAATTGACATTCGACTTCAAATCAGTAGCGTAACGTTTTCACGTAGGTTAACACAACATTAGGATCTGTCGGAGTTGACTGTGGATAAGTTTTCCTTCAACACCAACAAGTTTTTTGGGAGGCATGGTTTTAGCTCTAATAAGACACATGATACTATGATACTCACAGTTAAACTAGCCAAGCGTCTTAAAATCTTGAAAAATATTCGACAGTAAATAATTGCTTCAAACACAACCTCAAATGTAAATAATAAAATTGCTGTCGGTATGAAACATCGTTGGTAACGCCAATGGCATGAAACGGTCGTTACGAGGCGACATAAATAAACAAGACCGATGTTGGTTACTGCGCAGCTGGCAAACTTCACGTGGCTCCTTCCTATGTGAAACGGAGTCTACTACAACTTGATACAATTTGACAATGCCGTAATTTTAAAAATTGTCTTAAAAAGGAGATCTTGTCAAGCATTAACGCATGTTGTTTGATATTAGTTGGTGTATTCTTTGGTTTTGACAAGTATTTTTTCTTTGAGTTCCATTTAAGCAAGGGAAACTCAATTTACTACTGGCTTAGTACTGGAAAGATAAGCAGTTGACTTGGGACTTGGGACCAGAAAGCGCATACCGAACGGAAGAATCATTGAAAAAGTTCTATGAAAACATAAAAAAAAGTGAGGAAAAACGTAGCCTACGAGAAATTAGAAATTTGTAATTTTACTCACACATCGTAGATCTAATTCTGCTTCAATTTATCCAAGAAAATGGTGAGTAGTTTCCTTAGTAATTCCAAATCTGAGACATAACGTTCTTGGATCGAATGTATTGAAATAATCATTCCTTATTTATATATAACTGTTTGGGTATGTCGTATTCAATGATATCAATGATTTCTAAAAAGTCATCCTCTTCTAACATCTCTATTTTGACAAGACAAATTACAAATATAAAGACGATGATGTACTGAAGAATTTATACTCAAATCCAAACTGTCTTGAATAAACTTAAATAAACTTAAATTGATATTTCGAGGTTGAGTTGAGAACTTTAAACCGAGGATAATCCTAGGTTAGTTAAGGTATCCTTAACGCCACTTTGACTTTAAATACCGTACGAACGACTAAGTGACACTTGACGTTTAAGTGTAACCAGTACGAATGGCCCTGAGAGATATTTGTATGATTAGGAGTATTAGTACTTATAGGTAGGTACTCCTGAGAGTATAAACACATTTGATATATTATTTGTTTTAATAGATGCCAAACAAGTACCTACGTATTCATAATAACGATACCAAAAAGGGAATACACAGTGAAATAAGTTGAAAATTCAATATCGTTATCCTTATCAAAAAACTCGTTAGCTTTTAATTTTTATCTCGAATAAAATTATGAACGTTTGAAGAAAAAATACTATATGATATTCGGGGAATAAGATTTTATAATTAACATACAAAATTGATAAAAAAAATACTTTTTTAGTTTTACAATCTTGAAAATGGAACCAAACAATGGGAAAGTGTGCTCAAGATCAATATTGATAAAATGTATGGAAGGTAAATAATTATTATTATCATGTAGGGAAGCAAATAAAAAGCTGAGTTCTTGTGTAATCAGTACTGAAATGGATACCTGGGAAAACTTTGTGGACTGGGTGTGAGCAACAAATTATTCACCTTACTGATACTGCGGGTTCTAGCAAACACCGGAATGGAAGGAAATTAAATAGCAGATGAGCCAGTGGAAAGATGGACTGGAACTCTCTTTTCTGGTATCAATACTAACAGTTTTGACCAATAACACTAGCATAATTAAAAATTAGTTCCAAAAGAAGGAACTAACTTTACTGTAAACCCTCTCAAAACCACGAAAGTTATTTTCACCCTGATGATGTTAATAAAGGTGTATTCACATTTTTCATTTGACTCCTACAGTTTTTTTTTCATTTTTACGTCTTGAAAAATATAATTTTTAAAATGAAAATAAACATCCGTCTCGTGAGATTGCATTCTTGATAAATTGGACATTAAAAATATACCTGTAAAATATTTTAGGACCAACGATCTTGAACCGTTATAAATGTGGTATTACAAATGTTTCAGTTTCACAATTTGATTACTATCGCTGCTGGTAAGATTCCGATTTAATAATGGATACTTTTTTTTAAATTGATATCGTGAATAACTGCCATTTTCGGTCTTTTTTTTGACAATGTCGTGGAGAATTGATTTTAAATGTTTAGGATTGTAATAAACCCATACCAATTTTATTACTTTCACCCATTTTTTTTGTACTGCTCGTTCCATGAACTTTTTTCACAAAAATTCACTTAGAATTGGCTATATTTCAATAATGCCCTAGTTCTAGTAGTTGTCTTACTTCCTGTATACTTTTACAAACACTATAAAGGTTTTCCGCAAAAACCTACTTAAAGCACAAGTTTTTCAAGTATTTTTCAATCAATACACCAGTTTTGTTTATTTCTAAGTATTCTATTACTTTCTGTACACCTTTCTAGTGCACTCTTACTTTTTTCTGGAAAGTCTTCTCAGAATCAAGAGTTTTTCGAGTATTTAAATAATTTCAATTTAATCCAATTTGACTATAATTGGATTTTTGTACTTTTTGAGTAGCACCTTGATATCACTATACTTTTACAATGCATTCTACAAGCCTATTTTCTCAAAAAATTATTCAGAAGATGACATTTTCATATATTTTATAGTAATATGCTAGTTTTGGAGCCTTTAAGTATTATCTCAATTTCTGTACACTTTTACACGAATTCCATAATCAGTTTTTCACAAAAACTTGTTAAAAATCTACATATTCCCTGGACAAAGCGTGTATATTTTCTCTGGACAAAACCACCCAAAGAGACAGAAACACAACTGGCGGGCCATCGCCCATCATCCTTCGGAGCTCACCACTAGAGTTCGGCTCATGTTAGAGATACAGATGAAATTTGTCGCCTTCCGAGACAGGCTCCAAGTGGAGATCTCCTGTGAAGGAGCCTAGGACTACAGGAGCCCAACCAGGTACCTAAACGAACTTATCACCCAAGCCTTATCGGGACAAGGATGCTTTAAAAAGTATTTGTATGATAGCCAGAAGAAGGCAAACGACCTATGTGTGTATTATTTACTGTTAGATGATGCCGAACATACCCTATTTCATTGCCAAAGGTGGGCAAAAGCAAGAGCTGAATTTGAAACAGCAGAAGGGAAGCCTTTCAACCAAACCAATATGATTGAAAGTCTGGTAAGGTCAGAACAAGGATGGCAGAATGGATACAAAGTGATCTATAATCGAGACAAAAGAAAAGGAGGAGAGAGAAAACCCGACTAGTTAGAAGACCATCATAACGTGCTGAGGTAAGGCGAAGGCGGTTCCAGTACGCTGCGTGTAAAGAGTGTGGGAGTTTTTTCAGTCGCCCGGTCGCCATAACATCAGACCGGTATCGTATTGTAGAAGATTTTTGTTACCACACACACCCAAAAAAAAAAGGTACCTAAACGAAGGAAGAGCATCAACGAATAAAGTGAAAAGAACCCACTATCCATCTACATAATGGAGGAAGAAACAAAGGAGAAAAAAATACGGGAAAAATCTCATTCTTATCACACGTGAGAATAAGGTAGGAAATAATACGAGGAAAAAGTGGAGCGACACAATAGCAACCATATTTTTCTGATTTTCACTTGAGAGAAACGGAATAGTTACAAAATTTTGAGGTTCTATTGGAAAGTACCTTTTTATTTTTTGTAAGTAAAAAAGTACCTTTTTATTTTTTGTGAATAAATAATAAATAAATAGATCAAAATACCTTTTATATTTGTTCCCAATTCCCATAAAACTCGATGTTTTTAGACAAGTCTCACCTTGTCTAATGCATCAACTTATCTCTCCCAGCTAAACACTCTCTATAACTATTTCACATTTCATCCGCGCAATTAGTTAATGGGAAAAAGCAACTTTTCTGGGTTTTTCTAAGCCAACATTTATAATGAAATCGAATATTGTTTCTTAATACTCCTAACTCCACCGATTATACACCATAAGTGTATTTTCTTGTTTCACCTGCTTACAAATATACCAGTTTCTAGATCTTTTCATATTATCCAAGAATACTAAACCAGTTTAATTTCATTTGAAACACGCAAAAATTTCAAAACTCGACCGGCATTTTTAAAACGAATCGTTACATCGACATTCTATAAATTACGGATTCAATGTAATGTCGTTCTTCATTTTGATTAGTTCATCCCATTTAATTTCAATTTTTTTCCGTAGGAAAATCTTTTACGACAAAGTCCCCTAACAAATTTATTTGATTTTTTTAAAAATAACTTCCTAACTTTTTTTTCCATCAATATTTTATTTTATAGAAATTCTAAATCTGTTCTCACCAATTTTGTTCATTGTAAATGATTTATACCAATTCCAAAAATATCCCACTGGTTAATATAAAAACGTGAGTACAGATTGTGATTTGGAAGAGTTTGTGAATTATATTTACAAAAATGGTGAATCGTTGGGGAGTAACCACTAAAAGGTATAAATAGTGGTGTTCAAAATACATCACAGATACGCAACAAGATCTGAACAGTTCCGAAGCTACCAGTGTCGTATTTTTTGATGTATAAATACTACACTCATTCTAATAAGAAAACAATTAGTTCTGTATTGTATTGCTGGAGTTAATATTTGGGTTCCTCTAGAAGCAACTCAACTTCAGCGTTGGAAAAATATCATATTGAAAGAGATTAATCCAAAAGAAGCTAGACTATGTTATAAGCATTCCATGTCAAGTGCATAGCACAACAGAGTTGTTGGAGGCTGTTACTTTTGGAATTAAATGTTCTATTCAGATGCTGGTTACAAATAAAGGGTAATTTATCGCATTTAACTCTAAACAGGCGTGTATATTCGTAAATTATTTATTATTTTCAAGGTTAAACAGTTTTCGTGACTCGGAAAACACTGTCATCTATTGTGAAGAATATCATCACAAATAAATTGATTGAATATAATAGATTGAAACAAATACATCTGCTTTAGTTCTAATTTAATGTTGAATAGATGAGGCTTTTACTTGATGTAGATCCATAGTAAGTTATGAAATCAAACAACGTTTGATAAAGCTACTGTGTTAGCGAAACGCGTCACTTTATGTTTAAATTACAATGTAGATTTTACAAAATAAAATTGTTTGATTTCATAACTTAATTTAATGTTTTTTAGACAAAAATTGTGAAAAAAACAAACTAAAGACCAAAAGGAAAAAATCTCCCCATTGCGGCGAATCGAACCGCCATACTTCAGTTCGAACTTTTAATTTTCCCGTGCTACTACCCATATTGCTATCCCGTTAGGCTCAAAGTATTCGAAAGAGTATGAAAGTGGAGTTCGACTTTTTTAAACATAACTATTAATTTTTCCATCAAACCAGAGCGAATTTGAGAAAATTGAAAGTGTATTTGAACTCATTTTTCAACGACCTTTCCAAATCTGCTATTATCTTTTATGAACGCTATTTGGTAAAAAAGTTAGCTCGCGTTTGACAGTTTTGTACAGGAATCCCTATGTTGCATCTTATAAATAACACAATGTATATTTGAATTAGATGGATAAATAAAACAAAAACTGTCAATTGATGATTTTGAATAAAAATAAAGCATATTTTAAGAACAATTCGATAGAAATAGAGCTAATTTATTTCATCTAACTGCTTCAAACCTTATATGAATCGTTAGTAGTTATATAAATCATTTTATTAATCAGAATTAATTTGAAAAACAGGATATTCAAGCTGAATCAATCTCGATATTTTTAATTGATTTGCAATTGGAAGCAATCAGAGCGACATCTCTGATTACTAATTTAGTCAATCTAACTGTAGTTTCCCTTTACAGCATATAAATTCCGCTTTGACCGTCAATAACTGACATTGTATATTGATACATTTATCAATTTGTAGGTTACTATTTCAAGAGCAGTATACCTAAGCTTCGCTTATTTTAAACGTAATTCTGCAATGTGATTTTCGCTCGATTTTCACTTAAAATCGGGATTGAGTACAACATTTTTCGATCAAGTGGGAATCCAATGAAATCAGTATCAGTTAATTTTAGGTTATATACAATCAGAATTCGCGAAAACGAGCAAAATTGGAATGGGGAAAACAAACCAAATCACCATTACAGTGAGTGTATTGAAACAAATGGTGGTTAGCCACAGATTATCTGGGTTAGCATTGTTTTCCCCATTCCACTGACAGTTTTGACATAAACTGCAGCGCCCACTATCGGAAAAATTTTCGCGAATACCTTATGGTATTTGGCTGTTTTCATTAGGTCTATTTCGATTTTGGCGTTTCAAATATTCAATAAAATGTCACGATTTGAGTGTTATACTGAATATTTCCCTCATGTGTAAAAATTCCCATGAGAGGAGTGCAATTATCGATTGATTACAACGGTAACTGCACTGTAGAAACCAAAAGAGCACTGTGATAATTGCATTGTTTACATATCCACGGTAATCCCATTGTGAATCGATGATAATCAAAAATAAAATCGGTTTGACAAGTAAAGTCAGAAAATATTTTTCAAAATTTCTCGTTTCTGATGTGATTCATTGGGAATTATAGAAAATGAAGTGATGGAAAGCAAACCAAAGAACACCAAACACAACAGACAATACGTATGGCGTATTTGCGGGTTATACACAATTTACAGAGAAAAATCCAATAAAAGATTTTTTTCGCCACTTGAACCATCACTTTTGGACTAAATATTTTATACAAACAACCGTTTAAACGTATCACACTGAACGGGAAAGTGATGAACAACATGTTTTCTCGCTAATAATAACAACATTTCAGTGAGTTTCTTCAAAATATTGTTTAAAATACCACTTTTATAAACATATCTTTGACAGGCTACAAATGTGTATGAAAACAATTAAATCAAATGACAAATGACATAGAAGCTCTAGCGTAATGTGTGACATGGTTGCCAGCTGTAAACGATTACGTGAGAATCATAACATTTTTAAAATAATTTTTAATTATTGCATTCGAATTTCATCTAGGAATATAATAATTGGATTCACCCTTCCCCTTCTAGAATAACTTAATTATTCTTCCCTTCCCTTCCCCTTCTGGAATAACTTGATGTGGATTACAAAGTATTGGATATTTTTTGAGGGGAAGGCTGATTATAATGATTATATATTTGTTTCCCCTTCTTCAAATACGCAATATAAGGATATCATTATATATAAAATGTGTTTATAATTTTATTTATGTTCTTGGGTTTGTCTTGAATTAATCTAACTAAAAATATAGTCTGATACAATATTTAATTTCGTATCTTAATAGTCATGTAGGATGATTGTCGAGTAGTCGATTACAGCTGGCAACCACGCTATACTATTGTATTTTATCCTATGTTTTGTAGGTTGCATATCTGTGTATGCGATTATTATTAAAATTATTTATATCCAAACGTTACCTGTCAAATATATATTTATAAAAGTGGTAATTTAAACAATATTATGAAGAATCTAACTGGATTTTTTTCATAGATAGCCAGAACACATGTTGTTGATCACTCTCCTGTACAGTGCGATACAGTTAAACTGTTTTTTGTATAAAATATCGGGCCAAAAAGTAATGGCTCAAGTGGAGAAAAAAAAATTTTTATTGGATTTTTCTCTGTAAATTGTGTATAACCCGCAAATTTTTCAACAGATAATCTTCAAAATAGGTTAGTACTATCGATTTTTCACAAAATCAGTTAAATAATCGTGTGTCCCTATAGTTCACCGGACCCGAGGAATTGTTGATTGCTAGCATGAAAAAAAAAGATGGTGCAGAGTTCAAAGAAGCTACGGTCAAAACTCCATGAAATCTAATAAGTTGGCTTTTACAAGAAAAATATTATAAGGGAACAAATAACTTGAATTGAAATAGCCAAAATGACAAATTTGGTGCCTGAAAACATCCACAAAAATTTTATCACATAGTCGCAGTAAGAACGAATTTCAATCCATTTCTTGTCGACACGAGTGATGAAAAAACACCAGAGGAGGTAATCAAAAACGAATATCAAACCAATAAAACTCAAATTCCAAACCATACAACCACATTTGAGATATGGATGAGCTCTTAGAGTTAAAAACGAATATATTTTCTAGCGAACTTACATCGAGTTGGAAGAGGTGACAAGATGTATGAAAACTTTTTTTAGCTCGCATTTGTGATTGTGATTTTTTTATGTTCTAGTAGGCTTAGCGAGGTTTATGTTAATTTTAATTTTTTTCATAGCTTAGCTTGAATAAAGCAGACTTTTTCGAATATTTTAAGGAAATAGGGCTTTGTCCTGAAGAATTGCTGCAAAATTTCAAGAGCTGCGAATCTTTTTTTGGAATAACTGGTAAGATAGAATACAATTTTTTCCCGAACGGCAATAGAAAATGTACCGATTTGAAGAGGTTGGTGTAAAATTGATAAAGTAATGGTTTATGTCAAATAAAACTTTTCAAAATTCTATCAATGCTGTAGCTGCCTATAAAATCTGGTGAAAAATATGGTTGGTAGGAATACTATTGAAATTTAGTTGAAAAAGAAACTGTGGTTCATTTTCCCAAAAAAATAACTCTTCATTTTTTTCATTTTAACTTTACTATAGCAATAGGGACTTCCCTCAAACTCTCATTAACAATAAATCAATTGTAAAAAGTTAACCATATATTTGTTATTAACTCACGAAAAAATTCCACATTACCAGATTGAGAGGTAGAAACGTTTCATTTTAATGTTCCATTCTTCAAAAACTAATAAAATAAGATGAGTTAGTTTGTAACGTAAATGTAAAGTTCATTTTACGCCTTCACAATACCTGATAGTATATTGAAATGTTTAATGATTTTCGTTTAACAGTTTGTTAACGGTCATAAAAACTATGGAACCATGAAATTTGACGATAATGTTCAACCAGGGAATTTTTTTTTGTATTTGAATTATATATTATGAGGCTCCAACAAATATAGTGAGCTTCATGACTATTGGGGGACATAAAAGGATTATTTGGTCCAAAATATTGGGATAGTATACCTACCAAATAGGTCTGAATGAATTATTTGAATAATATTGCCATTAGTTTAAAATTCGCTGAGTTAGAATTCGTTGAATTAGATGATAATTTTGCTTGATTACAGTTTCCTGTAACAATTGTCACATTCAATCATCAATAGATGTCAAAATAGTATCATACTATTATGACGCCTTACAAATTTGAAGATCACTTTTCAAAGATTAGACCGTTCACTTAGAACAAACATCTTTTTCTCGGGCTATATGCCCCGACAGACAATGAATTACAGTTTCAAGTTAAACGGGGTTGAGATATCTTCACGATTTAACCAACCATTAAGTGCTAAATTTTCAGAAATATGCCGCTGAAAATGTAGAATAATATGATCTTTATTTTGTGACAGAAAAAAATTGAAGCAATTGGAATTTTTCACTTAACAATTTTAACGAAATAATGAAAAATATATTAAAGTAATATTTCTATTTTTGTTTTGTAAGAAACTTGGTATCAACAATTTTTTCAATTATGTAGTGGTTTTGCCACTTTTAACTCCAAACACGTTTTTACCTCTAACAAGTTAAATCTCTACCACAAATTAATTATTTAATTCAATTCAACGAATATAATATGAATCTGGAATCGGCTTTATTATACAACCATTATCTCCACTTATTCACCATTTTTTGCGATTTTATTTGATTATAAACCAATCGAAAACAAATTAACATTTTTTTTGCTCAACAATATTTTTAAAAAAATTCAGTGTAGTCTGGAAATGTTGAAAATATTACTAGGCACTCGGGCAGTTTTTTTTTTCGAAATGTGAACTGAACAACAAGCTTTCACAGCTTGGTAATTTTATTATAATGAAATAATGTTTGATTATTTTCACTTTTCGACATAGGTACATTTGCTTATTAATATAATATTTGGGATTTTTCTGCATTCTATAAATGGAATTATCAATTAATTGTACTAAAATGATTATTGAAATATATAATTGTAAAATTACAAAAATTATATGAAAAAGTTGAGATTTTTTTCATTTTAATATTACTACAGTTTTGTCACTCCATATTATAATTCGATCAAGTTTTCTACTACCAATAAGTTAAATCTCTATCACAAATTATTTATTCATTTCAATTTACCGATATAGTATGAATCAGTTCTATTATACAACCAAAGTTGTTCAATAAGATAAATATCTTCGGTTATTAGCCATTTTTGGTGATTTTATTTGAACATAAACCACTCAAAATCAAATATACATTTTTTTGCTCAAAAAATTCAGTCGAATCTAAAAATGTTCAAGATATTACTGAGCAGTCTTTTTGTCGAAATATGAAATAGCAAGTTTTCGCAGCTATTTTTTTTATAATAAAATTATTTCTGATTATCTCGAATTTTTCCTTATTTTTCGACGTACATATTTAGTTGGGATTTTTCTGCTTTAAATTATTAAAATTATCAATAAATTGTACCAAATTGTTTATTAAAATATGTAATAGTAATTATCACGAATAGTTTTTTCTCATTTTACTCACCAAAAGTTGATTATTTGATTTAATCCGCCTGTTATTGTGTAATAAATCTGTAATCAATTTGATTATACAACCAAAATTGGTCGTTAAAATAAGTATCCTCCGGTATTAGCAATTTGTCGTGATTTTATCTAACCATAAATCGCTCAAAATAAAATTGAAACTATACATTTTTCCTTACTCGGAAATATGATATGGATACTTTTAAGTAAATAATTTCCTCTAAAAATAAACTTAAAAGCAAATTTCAATGGCTTAATTACATAAAATTTTATTTAAATGAAATTAATCAACCATTACTCCGAATTTTTTAATTTAATTAAAGAAATTTTGATATTAATATATATATATATATATATATATATCGTATTTTTTCCAGATTAAATTAATGAAATTGTCAATAAATTTGAAAAAAATGTTAACTGAAGTTAGTATAAGCCAAACGTACAAAAATTATTACTAACAATTCAAGTTTTTCCTTATTTTAATGTAGAATGTTATTAGAGTCATTCTCTTTCATCAACTATTTTAAAATATTTAAAATACATTCTAAGAAATTTTGTGATTTACAAAAATGAACAATTGACAAATATAATACACCTATTTTTCATGATTTCTTTCTATTTTTCAACATAGTTTTTGGCACATTATATTTTAAATTATTGAAATACAAAATTTTCACAAGTAGAAAAGTTTTAAAGATAATTCCCAGCTCATAAATACTTATAATAAACACCATATAAAACAATTATTATTTTTATAACACCCTTACTTTCAAATATTAAAATTGAGATACTTCTGCCAAGCTTGATTTAGTATCAACAATTAGAATTAATTTGAGTGACTTAATATTTTTTTATAATGTCCAAGATATACATGAGATAATTATAAATAGTATCATGTAGATAAATCATCGTGAGGATCTGCTTAATTTACCAAGAGCTATTACCCTCGATAAAAAAAATTGATTGAATATTGTAAAGAATATTCCTTCCGATAAGAATAAAGATAAAACTGACCTACCTCGAGGACAAAGTTTCTCGAATCTTGACAAATACCCGTTCCGTGATGACACAACGTACAAATGCTCTCGAAAAGAACACCAGAATTGGCTAATTCTTTTACGTTGTTCCCGTAGATCGTAGCGTATAATGTGTATATGGATAGTGTGAGAGATGATGACACTGACACTGGGCCTGAATGTCCTTGGCCTTCCTTTCGCGGTCACAACCACAACAGAAATGCTCGACGGTACGACGAACTGCTTCTTTTCGTCTTCGCAAGTACCGTGTACAAGAAGTACCTTACAAGTAGTGGGGTTACCACCACCGACTGCTAGCAGGTGGATTATCGTTGAAATTTATGGATTTATGGAATTTTTTAGCGCCGTGTCGGAACCGTTAGTTTTTTTCGAAGTCATTTTTCATACGTTTTTAGCTTGGTACTTTTGGTTTTTTGAGATTATTTTGTAGTTCTTATCAAACTTTTTTTGAATTTATTTATTTATTTATTTAAAGGTCCATTAACAATCTTAAATGTAAAAATAGCTCATTAATACACTTGTTGAATAAATAACAATTAACCCAATCCATTTTCATCCAAAACTTCCAGTAGTAATACCCCTAGGGTTTTGATAATACCCAAGGCCGCAGGCCGATGGCTTTTTTCTTTGAGCAACACGCTTGAAGCATTCTCTATGACAAAATTTTGAGTATTTATCAAGACCCGAGGAGTATTCGATAAGATAATTTTTTACTTTGTTGATATCAAAAAATTGATTGTCAATCTGACGTTTAATAATTTTCAATACAAACTATTAATTTTAATCAAATATTATTCATTTTTATTTAAAACTACAGTTGTGGAAAGTACAATTGATAAATTAATTGAATCGTTAGATGCAATACCAAATCTTCGCGACATTTTTAATCCAGTTGTCAGTCTGACGTTTAATTGATTTTTAATAAGAAATAAACACCAAACTGAAAACACCACATGTAGGGTATTATCGCTGTAATCCTGAGGTGATTGGATGAAATTTGACACATGACTTAAAATAAAGTAATTTGATTGGTTACTATATTCAATAAAACTTATCGAAGGTAATACCACGAGTGCTTCAAATTTTATCGATAATTTTTTCTTTTCCATGAAAACTTGTTTATTTGGAAAAAAATATGAAAACAAACCGATTGATAAAATCACGAGTCCGTTAGGACGAGGGATTTTATTTAAATTCAGTTTGTTTGAATGTTTTTGCCTCAAATAAACAAGTTTGAGTGATGAAAATATAAAATTATGTGATAAAATTTGAAGAGCGAGTTGTATTTTGGAAGATTATATTTTTCAACAATTTAAAATTTTGTATTACCTGAATGATCAATATTCTCTTGGGTGATGGCACTGAATCGGTTTGTGTTCATTTTTCAATAAACTTCGAAGCACTTTTAGTTGTCAATAATGACAAATTCAAAGCAAAATTTTGACGCTTCAATGTAAACAAGGTATTATCGATGAGGAAGCAGAATTATCAGTATAATACCGAATGATTAGCTAGAATAATGTATTGCTATTGGTTAAAACCACAAAAATGTCAGATTGTGACAAGTGGAAAAAATAATCTCAAAAATCCGCTGCAAACTCGGTACAGTGTGTGCAAGCCAAACGCAATAAACTCATTATTCCGGATACTGTACATATTTATAAAAAATCCGATCCCTACCTTCAATCTCCATCGGATGGAAAGTATAGTTTGTCTCAAAGTATATCGTCTCCGCTTTTGACAGCAATCATTCAAATACGATCATTTACGACCTTTTTAAAAGAATTTTACCCTAAATGAAGCCCAACAACATTGGGGTGATAAAAGCAAAGTCGGGCCTGGTTACAGTTTATTTAACTTAATAGTATTTAATAATCTCTAATTTGGGAGGAAAAAGAAAAAAAGTTAAGAGAAATGGTCTCCACATATTCAATAAAAAACTGAGGAATGGAAATAAAAGTACTAGCATATAGATATTTGTGAATTTGATCCTTTTTAAAATAATTTTAAATAGTTCGCCACTGGCAATCTCCTCTACATCAGCTATTGGACATGTGATTTATTCCAATCGGCCCTTTTAACTTTATAATTGCCGGCAAAAGCGAAGACGATATACTTTGAGACAAACTATACACCCCCAATTTCTTAAATGGGAAGTATAGGCATTCTCTATCACGGGTTGAGCGTCCAGCTTTTGAGTTTCCAATACTGAAGCCTTTGAATTCAACTGCAGGAAAAATTAAAGCTGCTAGGTACAACATCTTGCTTACCTTATTGGATTATATTCCGCCGATATACCACATCTTTTATGAAAGCCTAAAGCACGACGAAAAAGCATTAACAAAAAAGGGAAAAAGAAAATAGCCCAGATTTAACCATTTAACCAAAAAGATCCTGATTTAGATCTACCCTAACCAAGACAACCTGATTCAGATTAAGATAATCATGAAGATAACATTTTGTAATATTAGATTGTAATAATTGATAAGAGATTTTGTTATATCTGTGACTTATGTTTTTAGAAATAAAATTTATTTTATTACAGTCATTGCACTTGAATCATTTTACCACAAAAACTTTTTTAACATGCATAATAATTCAAGAATATCTTCGAGAAAAAGAAATTTCCTGTTTCTTAGAATACACTCACCGACTTAAAATTCGATCCATTCAAAATAATGATTTATTTAAAAATGCTCTTACTTTCAAATGCAGAAGCTGATTTATTTGAATTTTTTGGCAACTTTTAGATAAAAGACTGTAGTCTTAAAATTATTGTTCGGACGTCTAAAAGTGATTCGGTATTCGCTGGATATACAGGGGGGAAAAGAAAACATTTTTTCACCTACTTTTGACACACCCTGTAGGTTAATTCTGCTAGTAGATCTGCACACAATTAACTTTATCAAGAAGACTGATTTGTTTCCAACATTTTGTTTTTTATTCACCCCAATATCTTAATTTGTTTGTGAAATGTGACGGTTTAAAGAAAATACAACATTCTTAATTTTTTTATTCAGTTTCAGCAGAGTAATACATAATTTTGTGAACAAATCAAACAACAAATTAACTGATAATTATTACAAATTAATAACGGGTATTTCCCCTACGAGCGCGAGCATCAATGCGTCGTGGCATACCCTCTATTAAATGTTGAATCTCCATCTGGTCAATCTAATCCCATTCTTGGACCAAAGCATCTCTTAAAAATTTTAAATTACTTGGAGAAGGAACTGGGTTACAAACTCGTCTGCCCATCATGTCCCAGACGTGCTCAACTGGATTGAGGTATGGGCTACGTGATGGCCAGTTCATCCTTTGAATTTCTGTTCCGTCCAAATATTGAGATACAATCCTCGCAATATGTGGTCGAGCGTTGTCGTGCATAAACATGAATTCGTTTCCTATAAACGGTGCAAATGGAATTACATGTGGATCTAGCACATCACGAATATATCGGTTAGCTGTTATTGCTCAGTCGCCAACAATGACTAAACAGTACGAGCTTCCTTGCTTATGCCGCCTCAAACCATTACCGAACCTCCTCCATAACTGAGTCTTGTGGAAAAATTTGCTTGGTCAAACTTTTCGCCTCTTCTTCGGTATATTCCTTCACGGCCATCTGGAGAACGTAAACAAAACCTTCACGCGTCAGAAAATGAAATCTTACTCCAGTCATCGACATTCCAATGTTGATGCTCCCTGGCAAATCGAAGACGGGCTGTTCTGTGATTCCTACGTAACTCCGGACCAGTTGCAGGTCTTCTGGAGCGTGATCCATGTTCTCGTAATCGCCGTCGAATCGTTATTTCTTTAAGAGCCACTTGGTGTACTTCTTCTAAACGATTTCGAGCCATGACAGAAGTAGTATTTCTTTCTCGCAAAACGTTTAATGTTACAAAACTATCATCTCGAAAATTTGTAGAACGTCGTCTGCCAGATCCTCTCCGACTCGAAAAACTACCAGTTTCATTGAAACGTTGTACAGCTCTATGGACGCTACACCTTGTAACACCCAATATTCTAGAAGCATAATACTGAGACCCACCGTCTTGTACCATGCAGAGCAGCTGCTCGTGCTGCATCAGTAGGTGTTAAAACCATGATGTTAAATTAAATACTGATAATTAAACTGCAATCGCCAAGTAACGAATATTTGACAGTTATCATATTGTGAGTTGGCCTCAGCACTCTACTTATTTTGTAGTTTATTCTCTACCGTCATTTAAATTATGACCATTTCTAAAATGTTGCATTTTCTTTAAACCGTCACATTTCGCAAACAAATTAAGATATTGGGGTAAATAAAAAAATAAAATGTTAGAAATAAATCAGTCTTCTTGATAAAGTTAATTGTGTGCAGATCTACTAGCAGAATTAACCTACAGGGTGTGTCAAAAGTAGAGGAAAAAATTGTTTTCTCTTCTTCCCTGTATATGCGGCGAGTACTAAATTACTTTTAGATGTCCGAATAATAGCCTTAAAACTACAGTATTTTATCTAAAAATTGCTAAAAAACTCAAATGAATCAGCCTCCCCATTTGAAAGTTATAGCATTTTAAAATAAATCATTGTTTTGAATGGATCGAATTTTAAGTCGGTAAGTGTATTTTTACACCTTACAACTTACAACTACCAAAAATGCTCTTGAACCCTTTTACTTCCAGAGCCCTCAACTGATCTCTGAATAGAAGAAGTAATTTCGGGTATCAGTGAGTGTATGCCACAAACACCATACATTCAATCTGTCAACACGGGAGGTAAATCGAAACGAAACATCTCGAAATGAATTTAATAACATTATTGTTGAATACTAGTTTCACCATAATCGCATATTGTTATAATTTCCAGTACCGTTATATATGTAAGTAGTACCATTTACTTTACAAGTTTGAAGGCCAACATTAAAACTGACACCAAGTTCAAATTATCTGGTTTTCTCACTTTTATTTCGTAAGTTATTTAGGTTTATAAGACAGAACGTTTCTAATGTATGAGAAACAGTAATGTTTGTGAAATGTTAGTTTTTTCGTGATAAGTAACTGGAAATGATCTGCTTTGTTCTGTAACTGTTTTAACAAGAGCTTCAAGTGGAAAGGAATCCGTATCATGATAAATGAATTATTATCATTAATATTGCTACAAATTGTTTTAATCGATAAAATAAGTATATACGAGTAGGTTCCTGAAACTCTTTTGTACAGAGTGGGCGAACAAATGCATTTTTCAATCTCTATAATTAATCCAGTCAAGGAAGTGAATTTTAGTCTAATTAATTCGAAAATAATGGCAGCCACTTGAAGCAGATTGAATTTTGTTAAGGTGTATGTGTCAAATCCAATAATACAACTTTGGAAGTGTGGACGTTAGAAGGATGTGGGGGCGGACAAAATACCAAAATGAACCTACCTACTGGAAAAATGTACGGTTTTTGAAACAAAAAGTCCTCTTTTAGCTTTTCATGAAATGCAGCCACTCAAGATATTGAGGATAAAAAATTTTTATTCAAACCGAAGGCATACTAATTTTTATGCGACTTAAATTTTATTGTTTTTGCTTGAGAAATGATCTTAGGTTCGTTCCAACCTACGATAAAACACCGTTACGGAACCGTTTTGAAATGGTTAGGAATTGTTTTATACGCAGGCGCAAACTTTTGCACTGTCCCAGAACTGATAGAGGCTAGAACGGTTTTAGGCGAACTTTATAATCGTTTAGCGACCGTTTTGCTTATGTGATAGTAACGGACAACAGACGAAACAAATTACTGATAGATTTGTATAGCAATTATTCAAGAAAAGTGGGTACCTACGTCCGAAATAAAAAATCAAAAGATATTCTCATTTTTAATTCTTGGTTGGTGTAAATGTAACGTCATCATCCTCACTGGATTCTTCTAATAAAAAATCGCTATCTAGTTCGTCATCCATAGGTATTTTCCGAGTCACAAATTTTTAATTTAAGCTCTTATGAATTTTTAAGGGAGGTTACTACTCTTTTTATAACGTTTTACCTCTTCAATAATTTGTTTAATACTTACTTAATTTTTGATTTCCGATCATAATAGTTTAAGTTGCGAACAAACACTTCATTTACGTCAATCTATAAAACAACAATCTTTGAAAACAATTGACAAAATACTTTCTTACAGCGCATGTCAGTCCTTACAGTTCTTTCTTTCGTATCGAAATTACCGTACCGTTGCAGCTCTAGAACGATCACAAATAGCTTGGAACGGCATTAACTATCTGCACTTGCGCGCAGTGCCATTCTAGAATGGTTCTTTGCGAGGTTGGAACGAACCTATGGGTTCACTCGACCGTTGAGATGACAATTCAAATGAGTTTTTTCTGTACCAGTGATGCAATGGGAGATATAATAATACTAATAAAGGTTATGTACTAAGAAAATAGTGAGTGATAAAGACAAATAATAAGGAACATGTAGTTGGCACAAATTACTAAAACTTTGAGACCCATAAAAAAATTTTAACGCATGGCCAAAAAAATTATGGACCAATTAACTTCTTTTTGGTATTTTTCAGACTGAAAATTGGATTAAAATTTGGCATGAAGTGTGCAAGATTATTATAACTTTTGTTAATATAAAACCACTATTAATGTTTTTCTGTAAATATGAAAATATAATTGATGATGATAATAATTTAATTATTCATATGTAAAATTATGAATAAAGTGTATATTATAGATGGGTAAATGCTTGAAGTGAGATATTTGCAAGCATGGTTGAGAAGTGATGCATCAAATTCAATAGGATTCTGCGCACCTAATAGTGAAAGAGCCCAATGATAAAAGACGAAATATCAAGGTGTCCAACTAAATGCGGATAAATAATGTGTAGCTATTATTTCAGCCGAACGTCGTCAAATTTGGTTAACAATGTTAGAAAAAGAAATTTCCAATTCTATCATCTGCGTCAGGAAAGTATTATTATTTTTTATCCAGGTTTATTTTATGATTTATCATTGGAATTGTTGTAAATCGATACTCACTTCAATGCAAAAAGGAAATGATCCACTGCCCTACCGAAATCAAGAAAGTCTCACACCCATATGCATAGTCGATCGCCAGCGACTCTCCGTGGGATCGCCAATCGCCATGCAATAATTTTGATGCAGAGTCAAGTTCCAGAAAAGCCACGACTGCGCAGTAGTTAGGTTAGGTAATTCGGTAAATGATACTGCATATAACAATTATAAAACATAGAATAACGTATAGATATATCCGTGATATGGAAAATCTATTGGGAATTTATAGCGACATGGAATTTTAATCAAGATACAGATTTAGAGAAGATATTTTGCTCAATATCATATTACCAATGATCGAGGGTCAGGAACCCATAACCAATCGAGGATTACCCGTTCCTAAATTAAATGCCGTTTTATGTTTGGCCTACTGCCAGCGAGGAGAACGGAGAGAGATCGATGCTGCAATGCAAACTAAGCGCCATGACTTCTCCAGCGTCGCGCTAAAGCGTTCTCCGGGAAACCCTCTGGAAGATCGCTGGCAATCGACTATGTATACGGGTGTTACAGTTCCTGAAAGCTACTAACCTATACTGTAAAATCTAATTTAGAAATTTGTAATAATTATGAAAATATATGTATTTATTTTTTCTGTGCCAATGACCAGCGCTGACGAGGCACGTTAAACTAAAATAAAAAAAAATATAAAAAATACAAAAAAACACAAAACTCATTTATACATATTTAAAAATAAAATAATCAGATCACCAAGCGCGTTTTATTGTTAACATTTTCTAAATGAACAAAAAAGCGCTAACCCAATAAAACCGTTCACTGGATCCCATTTATAGTAGACTATAGTGTTGTTGGAATGCCATACAATGAGATATTTAATTTCACAATTTACCAAGAAAATGATCTACAGCGTTGAATATTATTGTTTGATTCAAATATTTATCAGCACTACAGGTCTATCTGGACCTGGGCTTCGAGATCTTCCACTCTCTCTTTCCATTTCCTTCTGTTCCCCACCTCATTTTCCCAGTCCCCAACTCCCACTGTTCGCAGGTCTTTCCTAACCTCTTCCAACAATTTTTTCCTTGGTTCTCTTCTTTTTTTACCACCTTCTCCACCTTTTAGTACTCGTTTCACCCATCTATCTTTCGTCATTCTACCTATATGTGTCCCAACCATTTCGCTCTCTGTGCATTAATTATATGGGTTATACTTGGGTGCTTATATAATTCTGAGTGTATTTTGTTTCTTTCTCTTCTGTAGATTCCAACTTCCTTTTTTCTAAGGAGCCGTCCCTTCGCCGGTACCACCTCAGCCTCCTGGGCTTATTGTGGATACTCCTAGTGTTCTGACTACAACCTATTTAGCCATTCTGTTCCCTGTATTAGCTCATACAGGTTTTTTGCTGGTTGGTTGTAGAAGTCTTCTGGAGTCATTTGGGGTCTACCATACAGTTTCTGCCTTCTGTGGTCCAGCGACTCACAGTTGCTTAGTATATGCAAAGCTGTTTCGGTATTCTTTTTGCATCTTCTGCATGGCATGTGAGGTCTCCGTTGTACAGCCCTATTTTGTTTAGGTGCTCCTTTGTGGGGAAATGTCCCGTAAGTAGTCCCGTTATGGTGCGTAGTTTGTTCCTGCTCATTGAGAGCAGTTCTTTCGCCACTTTTTCTGATGGTTCTTTTATAAATTTCTTCCCATGTATTTGCCTGGTCGTATTCATCCAGTGTTTATTGTGTTGTTCTTTCAACCACCCTTTTAACCATGTTCCAACTTCCTTAATTCCACCATAAATCTCTGAGCATTTTACGTTCACATATTTATAATTTATTCTGCTCCTTTTTGTTCATTGTCCAAGTTTCACAAGCGTAGGTTAATGACGGTCTTATTATTATTTGGTACATTCTTATTTCAGCTGTTCGTGATATGTCTTTTGATTTTGATATCTTTGATACCATTCCTGCTGCTTTACTGACTTTTGTTAACCTTTTTTCTATTTCTCTTTCTTCGTCTTCGTCAAAAATTTAAAAGGCACCTGCTCTACTCTACGTCTACTGTATTGGAAAATCGTTATACGACTTCATATAACGTTCTTAGTTGCAATTAATCTTTTTTTTGGAACAGACACACCTCTAAATTAGTACTTGGATTGAATTGGAAAATGATGTTGACGCTCAAGTAAATCAATCCTCCTTTTTTAGTTGAATAGTTAACGTTGGTTTAATTGTGCATATCCTATGAATTACACTTCCCAAATTGTTGAAATATTTAAATGCGATTGAAAGAATCATTACGATTCGATGCTTTTTCCCGTCAGCAAAGACATAAAAAGTTGTCAATACTAAAAAGTTATTTATCACTTGTAAGTAAGTTATAGCTCGTACACATGGAAACAAGATATAAGGAGCAGAAACTTGTATGGAAAAAATGTCAAAAAAGTGTCCAGCGGTAAGCAGTGTAAATAATAGCAGATGGCGCGGAAGTACTTAGGTAGCTAATGGTTAAAAGATTGAGTGAAGTTCGCCAACCGCTGTGGGGCGCTACTCCCACTAAAACCCCCCCTCGAGCTCACCAGCCCCTAGGATATGCCATCAGAAGTTGGCAGCCATCTTCTTTTACCTCCTCTTCCTCCCCTAGAATTCTCTTTCCTCCTCTTCTTTCTATGTTGAAGCTTTTTTCCCAGCTATTTTCGTTCTCCAACATCTCATCGATGAGCCGTTCCGGTCCAAGCTCATCCAACCGCACACCAAAACTCGCCCTTTCCACTTCCAATCTCTTTCATACAAAAATTGTGTGATTGGCTGTGTCGGATTCTCCACAGTATCTGCACATATCAGTATCCTCTTTACTTATCCTTCTGGTAAATGTGCGGAAGCTACCGTGTCCAGACAGGAATTGTGTGAACTAATAATTTGTGGTCTTGATATCACTCTCCAACCACTTCTCAAGGTTGGGGATCAGTGCCTTGGTCCATTGTCCAACGCCTTGCATTGCATCCCATCTGTCCTGCCATCGCCTATATGTCACTCCTCTTTCTCTTATCTTGTCGACCTCCGTGACCTCCGCTATTTTCCATAGTCTCGCGCGCTCCCCTATTAATAGGTCGATGCCACAGATAACTGACAGCGCCTCCCCCGACACAGTTCTGTAGCCGCTGCTGACCCTGAGAAGGGCTCTTTTCTGCGCTGCCAACAGCGTGTTCCTGTATTTGGTGGTCTGGCACGCCTCTCCCAACATCGGTGCCGCATATGTGATCACCGAGATTACCACTCCCGTACCTGTATTTTTTCGACCAACAGTAAGTGGAAAAATTTCTTTAAGTAGTTAATTATTTTTTAACTTTACAGTATCCATAATAAATCAACACGTTAACTTTTTCTTTGCTCATATTAATTCACAGATTTGAGAAATGGATCATTTCTTTGGATATGGGTTCGAATGCAAATAAATATAATAATAATTTACAACTTACCTCACTGTTTGAGAAATTTTGGATATAACATAAATATTTTTGGTTTTTGATTTATTGTACATTTTTATTCTAATCCGATAGTCCTAACGTTCAGTGTTTAAAAAGCGTGAAGGCACATCTTGTTTATCTTTTGTTTCTTAAACGTCGTCACATCAAGTGTATCTTCTGTAATTTATATCCAAAATTCCGTGATAATTTTGTAGTTTTATGTCATTTGATTTTTCGATTACACGTCATATTGTCTGTCATCTTGTGAATATAATTAAAATAATATACTAAAATTATGCTTCCTACGACCGTAAAAAAAGTATAGTAAGCACCTAGTGTCAAAAACGTTACTTTAGTTACGAGTTTTCCGAGACACTTTGACAGATGCAAAGGTCACTTGCAACTATTCTTTCTTGTTAATTTATTGGATCCCAACTTGCTAATATTTCGATTTCCGTTAGGTTTACAAAATAGTATAAAGTATAAGTGGATATTAAGGTCTTTAGAACACGCTTGATTTTTCGAGCAATACGGCGAAGCCGGAGTGCTCGAAATAGAGCAAGTGTTTTAAAGACCAGTTATCCACGAATACTTTACGCTATTTTTTTATTGGTGTACTTTGAAATTGTAAATACTGGTCTATAACTACTACAACAAGAAGAAATGAAAATCATAGATGGAAATAAGAACTGAATGTCAAATGGTTGAATTCGTGATGTATATGATGTATACCTTGCGTTGTCATGGAAATGAGAAAAGCATCAACTAATTTGTATTTTGATGGAAGTTCAACCTAATTGAGTTCTGTGAATGTCAATAGTAATAATTTAGATACCATTTCCTAAGATTTGAAAAATCGAAATATTAATATTTCAAACAATACCAACGGCACTTTCCATTTTAATTTATAAATTTGACATTGTTAAATATTGTTAGAATAAAAGTTTTGACGTTACAAACTACTCCTGTCAGATCAATAATAAAAAAATTGTCATTTAGACATGGTTTAGACCATAAATTTAGACTTCGTTTCTCGATTTGTTGATGTTGCCACGGTAACTTTAAAACACGCGTGTGTTTTAAGGTAACTTTAAAACACGCGCGTGTTTTAACAATGACGATGCAGAAATCAACAGGAGAATTAAAAAGGCTAAAGTGGAGTCTCAGGGAAGACAAAACTAAAAGTTCACAAAGCAACTGATAGACCAATATAAACAGATGGCTGTCAAACATAAGCATTTACGAATAAAGAAAAAAGTGCAGTGCAAGCTGTAGAGATGATATATCTGAGGCAGGTATAAGATGAGACGAAGATGGAATGCCTGACAAATGTTGATATACGAGAAGATCTTGAAATAATTGAATGGGTGGGGCTATTCACAAAGAATGGAATATTTAAGACCGGTTAGGAAAATTTGGGAGGCAACAATGTGATATGATTCCATCAAATTTGTCCAATCATTCAAAAAATATTCCCTGTATTCGAATAAATTGTTGAACTCTCATTTCAAAATACTATTTTTTTCGGTGTAGAACCGACAGTTAAGAGTCGATGTTGTTCTTGCTTGGTTCATTAAGTTTTTTTATGCATTTTCAGACAATTTTAGAGCTGATTGAGAAATAACTCATCGCCCTAATCACTGCCATCCCAGCGTTGAATGGACAGTTGAATATATTTATTGGAAAAACTCTTAAAAGCCTTTAGTCAACATTTAAAAAAAACTTTATGAACAATAAACAAGCTACAATTTAAGACCATGGACCAATTAGGTGAAAATCTAATTGAAAAAGCATTTACAGTTATTTACAGTATACACTACCGCGCTTCCTCTCTTGTTTTATTTTTGTCCTTTTTTTTTCAAGGAATTGGCACATAACACCAATAATAGGCAATTACATGCTATAATACGCTTGATGTTAATCATGTTTCAGTCGATCATCGGATGAAAGACTCCCGAAGATTGTTCTATAAGTGAAAGATAAAAGAAATGAGATTTTTTCTCTCTTACAACGCGTCGCGTCTTGCTTTGGCGTGTTTTTTTTACAAGAAAGTACCGCAAGATGAGGTGAATTATTATTAGTGTACAATTAAATTGCTGTTTAGTTTTTATACATTAGTAATTATGTGGAACAAATTGGGCTCTATCGATCCCTTTTTATTTGATTATGTAGTAGGTATGCGTACCTACCTTTTGGAGTCTTTTCACATTTTGACTTCCTGTAGAATAATCAACCCCACGTAGTAGCGTCAATAAAAAAATCAATAAAAAGCAGATAATAAAATTAATTCACACCAATTAACATGTGAGGAAAGTTGTTAACTCATAAAAAGGTTTTAAAAGGTCGATAACAGTACCACCACACATACAGAAGGATCAGGTTTCTTATAGCTCTTCTAAATAGTTAAATTAGAACCATATCATCATTAGCGTTCTTAGTAATTAGGTTGGTAGTAAATAGGCTTTGAAATATCAACAAATATTTACGTTGTGCTAATTCGTTTGTTACATTTATAACATTTGTTATAGCATTTTTAAATAAAATGAATTTCTCCCATGAAATCTTAATAGATATGTTGTGGATTTTAGGCGAGAGTAAATTGTCTGCTGGCAATGAGAATTTATAATAAACGTTATCCAGAACGCCGACAACCAAATAAAATTGCTTTTGAAAGGTTATTAAAAAGATTCAATCGCACTGGATCGGTGATGTATGAGAAGGAAGAGAGAAATAAAACTGTCATTACAGAAGAAGCTACAATGAATGTTTTACTAGCAGTTATTGAGAATCACCATACGAGCCTTCGTACAATCTCAAGAGAACAGGAATAAGTTACAGCTCTGTGCAAAGAATTTTGTCAACAAATTGTATGCATCCTTATCATATTCGATTACAGCAGGAGTTAAGAGGTAATAATTTTGAGAGGAGGGTACAATTTTGTGAATGGGGACTTCAAAAAACACAAGTGCAAAGACATTTTTTCGACTCCGTGTTATTTGGTGACGAGGCTACGTTCCACAAAAATGGAAGTGTGACATTTGAATGTGTTTCCTGAAAGGTGGATTGGACGAGCAGGACCAGTTCTTTGGTCACCAAGATTACCAGAGTTGAATGAAGCAGATTTTTTCCTTTGGGGTTTTATTAAAGAACATGTGTACCAATTACCTGTTACTACACCAGTCAATATGAAAACTAGAATAAGGCAGGCATTTCAAATTGTTGATGGGCAAATGCAAATGCAAATGGTTAAAAATGTGATTCGATCTTTTCAAGACCGTCTCCAAGCCTGTATAATTGTAGAGGGTGGTGGCTATGAGCATCTTTTATAACTTTGTTGTTGTCTTTTTTATAAATTTTAGTATAGTTGTTAATAAGTAAGTAGGAGTAAATTTATTATTGTTGGCTTTCTTTAACAATAAAATAGAAATATCACAAAAACTATACAGTTTGGGTATAAGTAATACTCAATCAATTTTGAAGTATAGTAAAGTAACTTTCATATACCGATATAAAATTCAGGATGATTTATTTAAAAAAATTGTGAAACCAATGTATTCGAGTTTGGGCTCGCCCTGTATACGGTTTCTTAGATATCGAATCAGTTCTATTGAATTGTAGTACTAGACGACTATCACAGACATATGGCCATGAACGATTAATTTTAAATTGTGCAGTTTAAAGTATACAGGGCGTTGAAGTCATTATACGATTTACAGGAACAAGTGGTCAGAACTTTTTGAATACGCTGTATAACCCATTATATCATTGTAATAGCGAAGTAAAGCAGACTTCAAATTTGAAGTAAAATACAGGGTGTCTCATTTAAAAAAATTTAACTTTGATCTGGCACGGCGTTCTGGAACACGCTGTACAATTGCGACTAATTTTGAAATATGAGCCTCTAGGCTGGCTACAATCAGTCAAAATTTCATTCAAATATCTTCAACTATTCACAAGATATTGGACTTTATCGCACTAATGAATCACCCTGTATATATCCATTTAGTTTTTTGGTAGTGTCTTTGAACTTTATCACGGGCTGCCTAAAGCCCCATTACAAGAAATTCATCCATTTTGTTTCGGTCGGCTTTAAGGGTCCTTTCCAGAGTTTCACTTCCTATTTTGCAAAATGACAGATGGAATGATACAACAAACATTGGCAATATAGCATTTGTTTCCCCTTGTATGCTTTTTGTTAAAATTTCAAAGTCTATAAATTAGTTTATGGACTTCTCAAGTGCTGCTAATTTATTTTCTGTTGCTGTGAATTTTAGTACATCATGCATTTTGGCATAGGAAATTGAGGTAGCTTTTACATTTCAGTGCAACTGCTAGCATGCCGAAATTGCATCGTGTAAGTACGTACATCTATCACAGCTTGCTTCTTTTGTTCCTCCGCAGGCACCTCTAAATCTTATTAAAAGGTGATCTGAAAGTTTGATTGGGAAAAACAGACCTTATTCTACAAATTTCGTTGGAGTTGTCATTAATATCTCCAATTCAACTTCCATTGTCATTTTCAGTTATCACTATTGTTCTTCGGTAATGGTCGCTGTAGTCATATCTACCAATTTTAAAGTCTTGATCAAACCTTGCCCAGTAGGTTTAATATGTGCCTAAAACAGTTTTCTAATTTCAATGGTTAGGTTTGCAGCTCTTCGATTCACGATAATTAGAATAATTAATTAATATTTGCAAGACTCTTGATTGAGATTATAGACGAGACTTTTGAAGGGCTCGTCTTGTCTCGCAAGCAAAATATCGAGTGCTTTTCCATTTACCATGGTGCTTCACGGTACCAAGATCAGCTCCAAAATCGACCAAAAATGAAACAGACGATCGCCGAAAATAATATCCGGTAAATTTGTAAGGGTGGATTGAATTCCAGGAAGCAGCAATAACTTTTGGCCTTCCACCAAAGGTGTGTTGCAAGGTCGTATTTTCAGATATTGTCTGAAAAATTTCACCATATTCAATCCTCGTATATTCCCAGATGTTACCAGAAATTCTAGCATTATTTTTTCAAATAATTATGTATTATCTAATGCTTCCGTTAAAAACTCCTATTTTTACCAGATGTGTTAAATGTTATAGTGATCTAAGCTGATTAAGTTATGAAATCAAACAATTTTATTTTGTAAGATCTACATTGTAATTAAACATAAAGTGACGCGTTTCGCTAACACAGTAGCTTTTTCAAACGTTGGAGGTATA
>CAJUYI010000099.1:414929-435691 GCA_910591695.1 Galerucella pusilla
TATACCTCCAACGTTTGAAAAAGCTACTGTGTTAGCGAAACGCGTCAATTTATGTATAATTACAATGTAGATCTATTCAATAAGCTGATTGTTTCAAGTTTTGAAGAAATTTATATGTAAAAGAGACCCAATTTTTAATACTAATGTTGGAATTAGTGGAAAAAAGGCATTATTGAATGCATAGAATCCTAGGGTTAACAATAATTGCTCTATTGGCTCTATGGATCCACCCCCATTTGTACAAGCCAGGCGATGTCCTATTTTCTTTAAAATATAATATACAACTGTCGGTTTTGTTAACCGAAATTTTTCGAAAAAAGACAATGGAAACGGAAGTGATCGTTGCAGTCTCCATCACGAGCGGATACTATGGACACATCCTCCGTATCAGTACAGTGGAGCATGGTATGATTGGTCCTTTGTACACTTCACATAGAAATATTGCTCAATGCAAAGCATATACTAGGAAACTAGAAGATGTTGAAGAAAGTGTGTGTGCTCTTGAGTGATGTATTGTACATGTACTTATATATACCTACTTGTTCAAAAACTATGACCTTACCCGATTATTTTGAAGTTTCAACAAATTAGTTAATAGGGTGGTAGCAATTCAAAATTCACATTTTATAACCAAGATAATAATAAAAAGAAATGTTTGATGTATACTTCCTTTCACGTGAGAAGAAGCCATTTGAAGTTGCAGTCGTATGCGCAAACTTGTTGTTGAAACCAGCGCCATGTTGTGAAATTGACATTTGACTTCAAATCAGAAACATAACGTTTCCACATTTTTTAGGTTAACACAATATTACAATATTAAAAATGTATTCATTTATTTCATGTATAGTTTAAATAGAACATATTTGGGAATCATCTAAAGCTTTTCGAGATAGTTCCACATACAATATAGACACTGGTATATGAAGATACTTGGTATGGTGGAAATATTCAATGATTGGCGATGTTCATTTGTAACGCCAATTGCATGAAACGGTCGTTACAAGGCGACATAGACAAACAAAAGTTATTATTATTTCTGCGCAAGACAGTTGGCAAACTTCACGTGGCTTTTTCTTATGTGAAATGGAGTCTAACCATATCATATACATATACTTTGTGGACAAGGTCTTATATCTTTGTTTACTTGTTTGAGTTTGCGAAGAAGATACTGATGAATACGATGATCATTAGGGTAGGTATATTTGGTAATTATTTTGTATCAATATTGAATTCAACATTTGTTATTAAGTAATACCATATAAGCTGAATATTCTAAAAATTGAAAAACCGAAACCAGCGCGACTCAAAGCCGATATTACAAATTACCATTCAACCGCGCGTTTTGAAAAATATACCTCGCCTTCAAGCGAAGCATAAATCAGTTTCTATATATACATAATCATGAAATGTTTTCAAAACTTTTATAAAATACCGTACGCCATAAGCACGTTTATGACAGATAACGGCCATGTTTCCTCACCCTTTAGCGATGCCGCGTACCTTCCGATAGGTTTGACAAACTATATGTACAGTTTCTCATGACTCACCCTGTATTAGTCATAATGTATGATTGATGAGTAGGACATCCTGTACAGCTACTAGCGAAGATTTTATTGTACTTTGGATATACATAATTACAAACAAGCACACAGTTTGTTCAACTCTCGTAGATCTGAGCGAAATAATTTTTTTCTTCTCGATATATATATATTTTTCATCTCATACAATCAAGATTAATTTTTCCTAATTGTGTAGCTCAACCCTCATTAGAAACAACAACTTCATCGAAAAGAATACTTCATTACGTATAAGATTTACGATATAACTAGACTAATGAGTGGGTTCTAAGATTACTATCAAAACGATGAAATGAAAATATATCTATAACGACGAAAGGAAAAGGAATCGGTATCATCGTTTGTAACAATATTGCTGCAGCATCGTTAGCAGATAAATATCCTTTCAATTTCTAATAGATGGGATGAAATTCAAAGCAAATAATATTGGTGAGAATGAAAATGAAGTTGTTATACAGAGTGGAGCGATTTTAACTAACAAAAAGGACTAGAAACATAATATTTGGATCGATAAATTTTTGTTGTCTATACCATGGTGGTTTGATAACATTTGTGTAAGAGAATCACGCGTACGATGAAAAATTTTAAATGGGGTTTATTTATTTGGACAAATTTCCTCCCATCATAGGCGGATGATAACATTTTTAAAAAGGGGTGTGAAAATGTCCATTTACCATGGGAGTACCATACAATTATTGAAAGGGAAATACTTATTAGCAAAAATTTCTATTTACCATAGACGTACGCTGAAGATTTTTGAGGGGTTAATTTATTTTAGGCAAATTTCCTCCCATCATAAGCGTATGTTATCATTTTTGAAAAGGGTTCATTTTTGAATGAAAATTCATCAATTAATATAAAAGACTCGTTTATGAGAACCAATTTCTCCCATTATGTGTATCCGATGAAAATTTTGAAATTTATTGATTTGTTATGGAAGTGAGAAAAGTAATTTTGAAAAAGGTTAGGCTGTTTCTTTTTTCACTCCTGTCGGCAGTCTCAATGGGTGCCTATTTCCTTTTGTTGCATAGTATTCAACGAGTAGACATTTTTTCCATTGCACGATACCTGTTAGTATACTGTCAATACGCTACACCTTGGAATTATTTTTATACAGGGTAACCAAAAGGTCCAAAGGACCAAAACATATGCGTCTTTGGTCTGGTGGACAAAGACGACACAAAAGAATGCAATGATGAGACTAGGCAACGTGCAAAGACTTGCTTGTCTCAGTATTGCAGGGTGCATGAGAAGCACGCCAACGGTTGCACTAGAAGCCTTATTTGGCCTTCCTCCATTACACTTCGTGATAATGGGGGAAGCAAGGATGGGACTTTTCAGGCAGCAAAGTAACCTGAGTGACAAAATAGTTAGATCAGGACACATATCCATTAAGGACATCATAAGTGGAGCCATTTTAGATATGATAACAGACTATATGGCCACTAAACTTCTTCCCAGTCCCAAATATGAGGTAGAAATACCTCACAGAAAGGACTGGCAAGACCCAAGCAGACTGAAGTTTACCCGAGGAGGGACCTGGTACACAGATGGGTCACAGACTGGGGAAAGGACAGGAGCAGGGGTGTATAGTGAAATGAAAAACACAAGATGCTCCATCTCACTAGGAGAACATACCTCTGTATTTCAGGCAGAGATTTATGCTATCCTAGAATGTGTCAGAATTAACAAACATAGGACTGACACTCATGGGATAAACATACTAACTGAGAGCCAGGCAGCCCTTGCAGCCTTAAACAGCCGCAAGGTAACATCCAGACTGGTGGAAGAATACCAGAAAGAACTAAATGAACTAGCAGACCACATTAAAGTAAGACTAGTGTGGGTGCCGGGATATAACGGTATTTCTGGAAATGAACAAGCTGATGAACTCGCGAGAAGAGGTTCAGCAACAGCATATGTTGGACCAGAACCAGCTCTTGGGACCACAAAGAAGGTAGTCCGAGGGCAAATACAAAAATGATTCCAAAGCCAACATATAATTCAGTGGAGGAACACTCCAAAGCAGGTACACAGTAAAACCTGACACATGTGTAAAACGGGCCAAAGAACTACTGAATATCAGTAGGAATAAGCTAAGAATTATTACAGGTTATTTAACGGGTCATACCCCGGTAAAAGATCACTTGCACAAAATAGGGTTATATAACAGGGATCTCAGCTGAAGACTTTGTGGCATGGAGACCGAGACCGTAACCCATATCTATCTGACTGTGAGGCACTGGACTCGAGGAGACAAACAATCTTCGGAGAAGCCAATGTGCCATCTGAAGTATATGGCACACATCCAATGGACCTATATCGTCTACTCGAAGGTACAGGGATAACTGGATGGGTGGACTAAATGTGCGAGTAGAGTATAATAAGCCAATAGGCTGCAGTACTTCCGGCATCAGAACGGCTTCCAAAACACACAAAAAAAAACAGATGACACTGTGAGATCAGTGACAAACCTCAAAAAAGTACCGATACCTTCAAATTTTGTACATTGTGTAACCCTACTGTGATTAATTGTTCACCAGAACCCCGCGTTTTTTATTTCCTACACAAGGTGGAAGGAGCAGTGGGTAAATCGGACTACACCATTCTACGAAATCCTTGGGTAAGAAATGGAAATACCTAGCTAAATAGAAGGTGTTAATGCATTACGCACGCCGTGTGGGACTCCAGGATAATACGCAATTCCCGTTTACCCACATACCTAATCCTCCACCTCGTCATTTGCTGTCAGACTTACAAACCCAAAAAAATAAATAGCACTATAACACATTTATACCTATGTGATAATATTGTTACATTGTGTATTTGAAAAAAGGGGAACGGAGTATTGCCATTTGCCATTAAAATGAAAGAAAATAATACTTAACCAAATTGCGGACGAAATTCTTACAAAAATAAACTTTCATTCATCAGTTGAACGGAATGTAACATGAGTTGTCCGCCATTAGGTAGCGAAAAGCATAATAATATATTATTATTATTAGTGAATAACTCACATGAGTCAATAGTGAAAAATTGGGTGCTCTGTTCATCAGAGAAAGCTAAGGACGTTTTGTACAGGATTGATAAGTGAATAGTTCACTGATCACTTCATTTTTGTCTTTCGAAACGGGCACATAATAATCTACCACTTATCAATTCGATTACCCAGCAGTTACGCCATCTACTAACCTACCCACCACCCCATACGCCGTTCTCTCTCTCTCATCGATTACACCTTCCTCGACTATTTACCATTCGTGAGTGAAACGCAGCAGTGGAAGGAAGGTACGTGGTGATTAGGCCACGGTTTATTGGTATGTTCACGTTTCTGTTTGCCAAAGCATCGGTTACTGCTTACCGATCGGTGTTCGCATTCAGCGGAAGAGGCTTCCTTGGAGTTCATTGCCAAGGCCGTATGAAGATCGAGGTTGATGAACTTACTAGCCTCGTTAGCACCCACTACGCCGGATTATATATAGACTGCTTTACATTAAAAATGTACTTATACGTAGTGACTGTCGAGTATTGTCGAAAAATTACTTTTATCTATTTTGTATTACCTGATATTATAAAGAGAAATCATTTGTTCGTTTTTGATGGATAAACTCAAAATCTACTACCTATGCCGATTTTGAAAATTTTTTACATCCAAAGAAATCTGAAATACTTGAGCTATATTTTATTCCTAAAATAATTATACAATGTGTCCGATTAAGTCGGAACCCTATTGAAAACTTTTTTATTCTTGGTTTTACTACGAAAAAAAATCATTCCACCTAAAAAGTTCTGCATGGTCTAAAACTCGGAATAAAGTCATCAGATATCAAACGTTCAGAGTCGTATGCAAGGTTTGTTAAAAAATGACTTTATTTTTAAAAATATTGACAATGTATCAATGTATTGTCCTTTGACTAATTTTATTGTGATTAAAAAACATCACATTGTTTCCTATTTTGGGAGGAAAAATCATATATTATTGTTAATTCTTTGATAGGAGGAGTATATTTCTTGAAAACTCGACTTTCCGTTCTATTATCTCTATTCATTATTGAGGATGTGGCTAACATCTAGCGAAAACTTATAATTCAACTCAATTACACATTTGGACGTTATTAGAACAACCAAAAAATATGTGCTTCAGATCACACTAAGAATAATCGTTGCAGTTACAGGATGACGATCACTGGAGTGAATGTGATTTCAGCTTTATCTCCAGTCCAGAATTATGCTCTCAGAGCTTCTGTGTGTCCCTCCTGGTTTCAAACCAGAATGGTTGCTTATATCGTGAAGATATCTCAGTCTCGTTTAACTTTGAACTGTCTGTCGGGGCATATAGGAAGTAAGTAGTGATAATACGATAATACCGATGAATAGAATTTGGGTATCATATAATTGCATATATATTCGGGAGGAGTGGGTAATGTGGGATACATTTGAAAGTACTGGTTTGTGGAAGATGATGATGTATTTATCCATTTCTGTTTCCATTTCTTCGCAATTCTATGACCAATCGTGTTGTTTATATCTTACAAGTATGTTTTTTAGACAAAATTGTGGAAAAAGAACTAAGAACAAAAAGAAAAAGATCTCACCACAGCGGAGAATTGAACCGCCATACTTCAGGTTTGACATTCAAATTTTCTGTGCACATAACCGTGTAGTTATTTCCCAGACTGTTAAGAGTATTCGAAAGTGGTATGAATATGGAGTTCGCCTTTTTTTAAAAATTACTATCCATTTTTTTCATCAAGCCAGAGCGAATTTGAGAAAATTAAAAGTGCATTTGAACTTATTTTTCAACGATCTTTCCAAATATGTTATTATTTTTTTTGAACGCTATTTGGTAAAAGAGTTCGATCTCGCGTTTGACAGTTTTGTACAGGAATCCCTATGTCGCATCTTATAAATAACACAGTGTTTACAGTTCTTCGGATGAAATTTTTTGCGTTTGGTCAACACAACGACACATTTTTTCGGTTATGCATTGGACCATTGATAATTACTTTTACTGTGGATATTGGGGCTTCACTCACCTCACCTACATGTTTCTTCTGCTACATCGATTATACTATAACCTCTTTGTTTCAAATTCAATAGTTTCAGCACTTTTCGAGTGAAATGTTCATTACAAACTGAAATTCTGGGAAAGTATTAAAAATAGTTATTTTAAAATGACAAATAGTATATTACCTATACACCAAGGTGGTGAAGACTATTATTATTGACCGAGCGGAATCACGTGCGAGGCTTGTAAATGTCTTTATCACCATGGTGTATATATAATTTTTTCCACTACTATATAGCCAAATTTAGGACCAAAATTGAAAATAATTCACAAAGGCACCGCGAGGAGCGTTTACCCCGTCGTCTGACTGACAAGTACACTGTCAGTTTTTGATATATTATGAACGTACTCGTTATCTTGATAGGTAATTTCAAGCAGCAGATATGTAAAAGTCAATGTCCTGGGTATAAAAAATCATGCTGCACAAGTTTTTGTTGAACTACTCTCCCCGAATTCTCAAAGTATTTGAATTTTTCCATTATTGACCCAGGTTAATAATAGAAAATATTATTAAGCACTAATAGAAAAATTCAACTTCTCAATTGGCTAAAAGAAGCATTAATTGTCAAATTCACAGCTAGTGGTGGAAAAAATTTAATGTATACTTTGTCTGCGAAATTTGGAAGGTCAACATATTTTGTTTCATGATTTAACGACACTGTACTGAAGCTCCTTGCATTTTTAACATTAATTACTACATCCATCCATTGTTTTTCATTGTATCTTTCTTAATGAGTCGTGTGTATTTTGTTAAACAGTTCCTAGTATATGTAATATTTCACTCATTAAAATTTATTTTTTTTATATATTTATATACGAAGCATGGCTATTCATGTTTCAAGACAATAACGATGAGCAAGAGGAATTAAGAAAATAATGCATTACACCATTTCGAGTTAAATATTACACAAAAGACGTCTGAGAAAAAAAAATTTGCCTTACAGGTGGTACCCACGATACTTATCTCTTGAGATTATAGTAAATAATTGACCTATGTTAAGAGACTGACTTTATTTTATTGTTTGAGCATTTCTTAGTGAAATTATTATGAGATACGTAGTCTGATGATATATTTTTCATGCTTCACATGAACACCGCTGTATTATAAAAATATTTCGACAAAGACACCTTTTTCACCGGTAGGTTTGATCAGTTTCTTTGAGGTAATGATACCTCCAAACCCTTGTGCTTGGAATAAATGACTGGAGAGTATGATATAACCAAAAATATTTGAACTACTAGTGTCATGCCAACTTTAATGCCTACTATAGTTTTTGTTCAATTTTAAAAACCATTTATATCATTGGTACCACGATACACTTACTCACGGTATGTTCTTGCGCATGTAGTAGCCGACAGCGTCTGACGTCATGTGGGAATCTCAATAGGTGATGTACAATGCTAAATTTATGGAAAATACTCTGTTTGTATTTAATTTTCATGCATATTTCCACTTTATGAATGATTATTTGAATGCGACATGGTTTTTCAGATATAATATGAAATATTACTTTATTATCAGTAACTTAGTTATCTTTTTTTGGTAAGTACAATGATGCTGGGAGTTAACAATGTGCAAAACGTGTAGAAATATGTAGGTAATATATATTTTTCACATTTTAAAAAGATTTTAAACATAAATATTTATGGGTGGGCAAAATTAAATCATCATTATATTATTAATATTTTATATTTCATATTTCCACCATTATATTTTATTTATTATACAAGACTCCTTAACAAAGGCGAGTTCCGTATGGTTAATGCAAGTGTATTAATAACCATTACATAAAACTTGCATACTCTATTTTTTCTACGAAAAAGAAATTTGATTTGAAAGAGAATATAAAAAAATGCACAAACCGGGTCTCGAACCACTCCACGGGACCACTTTAAACTAATATTATAGGTATGTTACTGTTATACAAAATTAGTAATAAATTATTGTGAACAAAAATTAATAAGTTTAAATATGTATTTACCGTGGTCATTTAGTATTTTTGGTCTGGTGCTCGATATTTATTTTGGCCTTTTCTCGACATTCTACAGAAAATATTGGGTCTGCCTACTTGGTTATTTAAAAATCTAGATTTCTATTGGTCAATTTCTCAGTTTCATAATGAAAATCAGTGTTATAATGAGTATTATTATGAAACTGAAAATTGGCATTTAATTAATAATTTATAGTACAGTTAATTTTGACATATTCTTGTCCAGGTTTTTCCGGCAGTTTGGAAAACTGATTTTCCTATCAATTTCCCTTAATCGTTACAAAACAAAAATAGCCTTATATTATAAAACAGTATTAAATAACACTAATAACAGTAAATTAGTGGGTAATAAAATTCCAAATCAACTCAAGTAAAATTGAAATTGAAGCTAAAAACACCTTGTATTGCATAAAAAGGCAATGAATCGAAAGACTGGTGAGAGGTGGGTGTATATTTCTAGTTCCCGCGTGACGTAACTGCGCGGCTCGGATGCAGAGTAGAAATCAGCATACCGTGAGTAAGTGTATCGTGATTGGTACTGTACAATACAATTGTATTTAGAATGATAAAACAAGACATTTTGTATTGAGGTGGAACATTAAAATTATTTTTGGAAAGAAAAAAAAGCTTCTTTGTAATATTCCACTTGACCCGAGGTGCCATTTCAAAAATTTCAATATGGCTATCGTACCCTAAACGTCGACGTCGAAAGCATTTGACATTTGCTCTAAATATGCAGAATAAAGTATCATCAATCGTCCCAGATTGATCCTGTCCGTTTCAAAGATAATAACTTGGTGTGAGACTATAACATCATTCGAATATAAAACTTGCACTGTCTAGAAGTTGTGTACGTTCTTTGTATATATGTTACGGTAAATGTACACTCTTGGGAAATATACACTTCTACCGTAAAATGTGTACATTTCCCAAAAAGTTAGATACATATATGTGAACTGAATATAATGTATATGTACATTTCCCGGAAAATTTGTACTTACTCTTGCCTTCACGTTTTGGTAAATGTATACTCTTACCTTCATGTTTTAGGAAAAGTGGAATAAACATAAATTAAAAATATTGTTGCAGTTTCTTTCTCTTATTGTTTTTTAATTGTTTTTTGATTTCGAACAAGGAATGTTGATCGCACTGCTTTATTGATGAATGCATTGTAATGCACACTAGGTTATTCAATAAGGGGAAGGGAATATAATAATTGGATTAGCCGTTGCCCTTCTTGAATCACTTGATATGCGTGTTACAAAGGATTGGATATTTTTCAAAACTGGGAAGGGTGAATGCATTCCATACTTTGTAACGCGCATATCAAGTTAATCAAGAAGGGAAAAGGTAATTCCAATGATGATATTCCCTCCTCCTTTATGAATAACTTAATGTTCATTACAAAGTATTGGATATCTTAAGGGGAAGGGTGAATCCAATGATTATATTCCATTCCCCTTCTTGAATATATAAATGTTCATTAAAAAGTATTGGATATCTTTTAAGGGGAAGGGAAAATGTTATGATTATATTTCCTTCCCCTTTTTCTCACATTTACTCACATTTATCAAAGCGACCTGGTCATTGTGAATTCAATGTACATTTCCCCTGTTTGAAATTGTAAATGTTAGTTGAATGCACATTACCCAAACGAGTAGGCAAAAGTGCACATTTACCGGAAAATGTGTACATCTACTTCCACCACAACATATATACACACTTCAAGTTATTTAGCTTAATTAAATATATTTGATCCAGGAAAACAGTAGACAAGAAACAAGCATATAGTGCATTACAGGAACCGCCACCTGCCTATTATTGTGAAGAAAATTTCAAAATTAGACGGTTATATGGTTAATGGTACCTCTTTTTTCTTATTTGATAGATCTTGCTGATGATATCTCATCAACTTTCAACAGAATATTTATACATGTGGCAATGAAATATGAAAATTCATCCCAAGATGCTGAAGCGTATAAAAAAGCTCGGATATATTCATTTTATTCAAAAATGTTTCACCTATTAGAAATATCTTCTTCTGGAGTTGATCCTCCCTTACATGGAGATCTTTACAGGCTCGGTATCGCGACAGTGGAACATACATTTCTTCTCTAAAACTTACTCTGGGGGTACTGAAGTGTAGAAAAGACGGTTTGAGATTTTTCTTTTGGAAGGTACAATTTTGACGACTATTTCTTAAAAAATAACAGCTAGAGGGTGATGTAATACCAAATTCTAAGAAATTGAGGAATAAATATAATCTTTCGATGGATGTGAAGATTGGGAAACAATAGGTTTTTGCTACAGTTAGCTAATTTTTTACTTTTAACGGATTACTGATTTTTCTCTTCTAGTATACTGGATCTGATTCCAGCAAGAGCGTTCTATGTTGTTTGGGATATGTTTATTAGGTATCCAATATGTATTTTCAGCAACGGAGTTTTTTTAAGACATAGGTAATATAAATAATTAGACAGTTTACGGTACTTGCAGCCCACTCGAAACAATATTTCAACAGATGTGATTGAAAATGTAATTAGCGGCTCTCGAAAAAATATTCTTAGTCATTGTGAACGATTGTAAACGGTGGACATTTCAATCATCTTCGATAATTAGGATGAATTTTTTGGAACAGTTTTATTCCGAAATACAAAGTAATTGTATGAATGTAGCACAAAGCACCCCACGCCATTACCATAATGCCTTTTTTGTCGTCCATTATTTTATTCTTAAATAAAAAATTATTTTCCAATTTTCAGTTTGATTACCTATAAAGTGTGTTTTTGGTATTTTTTCAACTATATCATCTCCTGCCAATTCACTTTATGTCACTTAGATGATTTATAACAATTAATTGGATTAGAGGTGTACATACGTGCATAAACCACATTTTCTTCTTATATCTAGTAACACTAAAAGTATTTTGCAAGAAAATAGTGTACAGTATTCCATATCAAATCTGAAGGACGTGCACCTTGAGGTCACACGGTAGGATTGATGTAACTGCTACTTCAGATAACGAGAAATGATGCTATACACCTACAAGGCAGTCAACTTGTTAGATAGGAATACCAATATTACTCAGAAATGATGTTACGTCATATCTTCCAATTATCAAATACGAGTATACTTTTAATATTCCTCTGCAAAAAGGTAGGTACCTACTTGTTCTGTTTGAACGTTTCCGAAGCAAATATTTTGAAAAATCATCCTTTATATCTAATGGCAGACGAAAGTAGCTATAAATGTGTGAAGGACATAAAAGGATATTGTACTAGTGCTCACTAATTGTTACATATATGCTTTGTATTTGGTTCGAAGACTGTTGATGTACTATAATCCGATTGTGCATATTTACCACTCCAACTGTTTTGTAATTGGGTATTAATATTGCTTGATTACAGTTTACTGTAACAATTGTTATATTCAAGTAAAGCGTGTCATGAATAGAAGTTAAGAACTCACCGGCAAAAAAACTTGACCTCCTAAAATTTGGATGAAGTTCGTTGTCCAAGAACTTTCGTAATTTTCCGTCGATTTCAATTGTTTTTACGTCAAATTGTGGAGAAATTCTTTGATATTAAGACAAACTCCCGAAAAGTTTTCCAAAAATGTTGATAGCTTATTTATACGGGGTGAAAAAATGTAGTCCAATTTCTCAACACCCTGTAAAACAGTTCGGGAAATTTGTAGACTTAACGCTCAGTTTATTAAAAAGACTATCCTTCTCGCCATTTTCCACTTTTTATTTCACCTTGATATGTTGATTTTTTTAAATTCAAATAAAAGCCTGGAATCAATAGCAGCACTAACCGAATTATTATTTATTTGAAAACGGAGCTCTTAATGCTCAACTCTGCATACAAGACGTTCTTCAGGAAGCTGTAGTTTCATAAAGCGCGTAGTAAATATCGTTAACCAACCCGAAACACTTGACAAGCTGCGTTTTGCGTTGAAAGCTGAATATGACGCAATTCCTCATAATGGCATTATTCGTCATATAAATTTGATGTTTCGGCGATTGCGTGAAGTTAATTCCGCTAGAGGTGGGTATACGAAATTTTGGAAAATACCAATAATGTTTCTCCTTTTGTTTCAAATTACTGTTAATTATTAAAACATCACAAATAAAATTTTTTCGCCAATATAATTCCAGACTTTTATTTGAATACGTTTATCTTTAAGAGAAATAAAGATATCAAGGTTAAATGAAAACTGAAAGATAGCGAAAAGAATTGTCTTTGTGCTAAACTAAGCCTACACTCTATAAATTTACCGAACCGTTCCACAGATCGTTTAGAAATTCGACTACAAATCCATTTTTTTTCACTCTGTATAAATAAGCTATCAACATTTTTGGAAACATTTTCTGTGGTTTGTTTTAATAACAAAGAATTTATCTACAATTTGGCATGAAAACAATTGAGAACGATGAAAATTTACGAAAGTTCTTGGACAACGAACTTTAGCAAAATTTAAGGTTGCCGAGTTTTTTTGCCGGTGAGTGGTATCCTACTAGTAGAAAAATATTTTTTCCATAGAAATTAAGTCATATTTGGTCATGCCGCCCTATTTTGGTCGAAATAGTGCGACCAATTACTCTGTATGAAAATAAACTTTTTCGATGCACTGTGTATATATCAAGTAAGCTCCTAGTTTTTATAATAATCGCGTGAATTGTATCCAGATATAAATATAGTTTTTCCACTACTAGCTGTGAAGTTGACAATTATTGCTTCTTCTAGCTAACTGAGAAGCTGAATTTCTCTATTAGCGGTTAATAATTTTTTCTATTATTAACCTAGGTCAATAATGGACAAATTCAAATAAATATGCCATCAGTTTAAAATTCGCGCTCAACCAAAAATGACTGATGACATAACGAGTAGGTACGTTAATAATATACCAAAAACTGACAGTGTACTTGTCAATCAGACGACGGGGTAGACTTCTTGTCTTAAATTTGGCTAGTAGTGGAAACAATTGTATATAGGGGAAGGTCGCCCATGTTGGCATACTTAACTTTAATGCTATCTAATCTGCTGCTTATATGTAATCGAATAATTTGCTATTGATGATATAATAGTCATTCAAATTCTGATTAAGTAATCTTTTTTCACACAGCAATAATATGAAAAATTATTAATCTATGCCATCATAGCAGCATGCATGACCTATGATGGCATACCCATTAGAAGTTAAATACTCGATTCAAAAGTAGTTTTATTTGAACTAAAAGTAACAAAATGACAAACATTCTCATATAAGCGTTGAAAACAATGTAGTAAGATAAATATTCTCGAATTTCAATGTAACAGATTCCCATTATGACATACCCCGCATACACTGATGGCATGGTATGTCATCATAGGCAAAAGTCGGATTTTAAATAATAACACAAAATAGTTTCTCCACAAGAACAAAACCTCAAAACAACCACACACGTACAAGCACATGAAACTCCCAAACACCTCACTCATTCGTGTAGATAAGATGTGACAAGTACAATATGATATTATTTATTAATCGATAATATTACTACACACTACCTACCAATTTCCTTTTTCTTCCAAAAAAATAGAAATACCCTTCTTCAGGCACCACTACTACACATAGACGTAGTGTAATATAAATATCCATCTGCAGCACCACATACTAGAGCGCTAGAACAGATACATTCATAATATTTACAGCCGGTATGCCATCATGTGCACCCTGCTATCATAGGCGACTTCCCCTACACCATGGTGTTCAAGACATTTAATAAACCTCGCACCATATTTTTAATATATTTATTATTTATTTATTCATTTATTATTTATTTCTGAATAATTTTGGTGCTTGGTCAATAATAATAGTCTTCACCACCTTGGTGTATGTATAATATACTATTTAACAAACCCTCGTATTTATTTATGTACATATATTCATAAATGACGTTATTTCCAACAATCGCTTCTTCTACTGCGTGCTTTTGATGGTTGTGATTCCGCTTTTATAACGTAACGTTATGAAGAGAAAATTTACAATCGGCGTTGATATAAGCAAACCGCAAAAGTTATCAGATCTTTTCGTTGAAGGAAGCGAACCGTTTTGTCATATTTCGCTCGTGCGCTCTACACGTGCTCTGGCTCTTTATCAAATGCTATTAATTTTTAACCATATGGGCTCTAGGTACGGCTACATATCAGTTAGATATTCATTTCATACTTGTTCAAGTTAATTCAACATTTGTCTTGAATTATTTATAACGTAGTTTTTCAATAAAAATACCTAAAGGCGAGCGGTGCACCCCTAAAAGGATGCACAAAAAACAAGAGTTGGCAAAAAACCAATCGAGATCGATGGCTTATGTTATTAGGAACCAAAAACCTTAGTAACACTTTTTCGTCTCGATGATCAGTAGGTAATATGATATTAACTAAAAATTATGGAAAATAAAAAAATCGTCACGCTGTTGATTTAAAACAGATGAACATTTTGACTCTTGGTAATTTTTTGATAAATGTTTGTTTTCGAGTTATCGGCAATTTAAAGTCAAAAATCGACCAAAAAATATATTTTTCGAAAAAGTTTTCTCATCGTCTACCACAGCTTGAAAGCACGTGAAAACATGTATTATTGGGAAGTATTTTTTATTCTCCTGCTTATTTTATTCAGCTTATTGAATTCGTCATATCAAATACGTGAAATTTACGGACTCCTAGGCGGATTTGCCGTGAACTGATTTGCGAAACTATTTTTCGATTAATAACGTTAATTATAATACGTATTTTTTGGCTATTGTTTATTTTTCTTTAAGCCATGTACTGCCTAAAAGAAGCCTCTCTCAAACAAAACGTCTTTATATCTCTCGATGAATATCTACGTTTTCAATCAATTAGCGATATTTTATCCAAAGATAAATTAAAAAATATTCATATAGAAATCTATTTACATGAACTATACATGAACATTGCTTTACAGACAAATATTCCAATTTCATTCAAACCAGGCGCGTCTTCGTTCGTCCTGCTTTTGTGATTTTGCAATGTTAATATAGACTGTGTTATTTATAAGATGCGACATAGGGATTCCTGATCTACAAAGTTGTCAAACGCGAGCTAACTTTTTTACCAAAAAGCCTTGAAAAAAATAATCCCAGATTTGGAAAGGTCGTTGAAAAATAAGTTCAAATGGACTCTTAATTTTCTTAAATTCACTCTATGATTTATGGGCTTATTCTGTACAAAAATGTTAGCAGTAACTGCGCTGTAAATCTTCAATGTCGAGAGATGTTAGGAAAAAGCTATTCTGTATGCTTTTGATGTAACTTACATCGATGTATAATAACATTTTCGCTGTTAAAATAACGCCGACCAAAATATTCGACGTTAGGAGTGTTTTGACACTGTTTGTTATAAGTTGAATTGTAAATCTTCATTAAATTAGTCAAAATGAACATCAATATAATCCCATTTTTGGGACGGTGTGTATTAGCAATATTGAAACAATTGCCTATTGCAGGCTAAATAAAGAAATTAATTTGATACTAAGAGCAACATGCAAAAAATCCAGTAAATGCCAACCCCATCCATTGTTTAAATAAAAATGATAAATGAATAAACCCACTAATAACGTATCTACATATACGATAACCTAAAAATTCTTCTTCCTTCTGGTTCCTTGACCTCTTGCTTTTCATCATACGACCAATACCTTAAAAATTGGGCAAATTCTACTACACAACACAATATGAGTGAAGTTATAGCTGCGATGTAATATTGCGCTGTCAATAATTTTTTTATATCGGGTTATTCAGAATACGATTTTCAACCGCGCTGTTGAATTTGATTTAACATTGCGATTTTAACTACATCGATGTTAAATTTACAGCTGTTACGGATAGATGTTCAGAATAAGCCCATTAATAAAAAATGGATATTTATGTTTGAAAATGTCGAACTACATTTTCATATTACTATCGAATACTTTCAACTGATTAGGAGATAGCAAGCAAGGAAATTTAAAAGTTAAAACTGAAGTATGACTGATAGATTCCCTCGCTGAGGTGAAATTCTTTTCTTTTTGTTTCCAGTTCTTTTTTCACAATGTTTTTCTGAAAAACATTGAATTTAAAATAAAGCAAAGTTATTTGTTTCAAAAATTGTGGAAAGAGAACTAAAAACAAAAAGAAAAAACATTTTATCACAGTGGCGAAGCGAACCGCTATACTTCAGTTGAAACTTTTAAATCCCCTGTGCTTCTACCCGTTTGGCTATCTTCTAAGCAGTTAGAAGTATTCGAAAGTGCAGGTATGAAAATGGAGTTCGTCGTTTTTAAACATAGCTATACCTTTTTTTATCAAACCAGAGCGAATTTATGAAAATTAAAAGTGCAATTGAACTTATTTTTCAACGATCTGTCCAAATCTGTTATTATTTTTTTAACGCTATTTGGTAAAAGAGTAAGCTCGCATTTGACAGGTTTGTACAGAAATCCCTATGTCGCATCTTATGAATAACACAGTGTAGAATAGGCTATGGTTGATTTGGGATGGTCAAAATAAGGGTGCGTCCATTAATCACGTGGGGCATTTCTGGGGATTTATTTTTCACCAGCTTATTCTAATCTAACGTAAACACGGACCACAGCTCTTGTTCCTCTGTAGATTTGGATACGTCAATGTATCACTCCAGTGTTTCATCCTGTCTATTTACACAAAAAAATAATAGTCAAATAAAGAAAATTCCGACAGTGCAAATCTCTGTACAAACCAAAAGGTTTACCATAAGGAATAAAGTGTCAAAAGTCCCCATCGGTCCCATGTGTGCTAAGGGTCCAAGGTCAACATTTTATGTTTTTTTAGTTTTTCTTGAAAACGCTTAGTTTTATCGGAAAAATACTCCAAAGCAAAGTTGTAGATCCAAATTCGCTATATGGTTTTCATAACTTTTTCTTTAAGACCCACCATTTCTCAGATATTGCGCTCGTAAGAGTCACGTTCTACATAATAAGCACACATTTCCACACCACCTGTGAGGTAGTGTACTTGGTGCGTTTTTTTCGACGAACCTTTATGACGTTATTTTCAGGAACAATACTTATTTAATAGTATAAAGAATATTGATATGGGTTATTGAGTTTAACTGTCGTTCTAACTTTTTTTGTTACTTTAATATGACTCATACTCTTCATACTCAACAATCATGTTTTCTTCAATTTCTTCTTCTTCCCTTCTTCTTCTTTCTGTTGCTGAATGTTCAGAAATTGTTCAAATGAAGATGAATCAGTTGTCTCTTCATCAAAATCACATGAATCATCCTCTCCTGTATTTAATTGAACATTCGAACAAGATAGACCTTGGCAATTGGTACACGCTGGAGAACACTGCAACCCTACTTTTTTACAGCCACATTTGGCACTACAACCTTTCTTGCAACTGCAAAAAATAGTGTTAAGAAGTTTTTCTGGAGCAGGGGGCGGTAAAGTTTTAATCGGCTTCAAAGTATTATTTATCAAATTCCAACGCCAGTCTTCAGGGTTCAGTTGATTGCCTTGCCATGTTTGAACTTAATAGTATACTTTTGAGAGTATATTCTCTTGGAATAGTATAATGTATATATAAAAGAGACAGAAGTGGATATTTTTGCTTGCTTGAGTTCCTGAATATATACGTGGCATATTGAGCATATTATGTGGAATGTGATTTTTACAAAAGCAATATCCGAGAAATGGTGGGTCCTAGAGAAAAATCATTAAAACCATTTTTATAGAAAATTTTGAGATCTACAACATAAAATTTTGACATTGGTCCCCGAATAAGTCCCTTAGCACACATGGGACCGATGGGGACTTCAGACACTCTATTCCTTATGGTAAACCTGTGGTTTCTACAGAGATTTGGCTCTGTCGGAATTTTCTTTATTTCAATTTTCCAAATTGACAGGATTATATTGCGCCTTCCAGCCCATGCCAGTCATTGAATTTCGCAAAAATATTATCACTTCTCATTTCAACAAGCAACTGTATTTTATATATTTTCAGTCATAATAATTATAGAAACTGTATTCATTATACGCAAACTAATAATTATTTATAATCAATAGTGAACGACCCCCTATCTACAAATATATCTCGAGATTATCATCTGTTGGAATATTTTTTTTTACGATGAAAACAATCAACTTCAAAATCGAAACTTGACGTATAAGTAAGTAAAACAATACCCGCTTACATAATCGTGAAGACTACGGATATACGTTTAGTACTGAGGCGTCTTCGAGGCTTTCCGACAAAAGATTACTTATTGAGATATTTAGATTAGAAATGATGAATTGCACTTGGGACTTGGATGCCTGCCTTTTCCTTTGCTTATCTAACGGAAGTTTTTAATTGCCTTGAAGTTCGCCGGCTTATGTCCACATTCACATGTACTTAAAAACAGTGGCGGTACGTCTGAAATCAATGAGACCAACAAAAGGAGTGAATTTTTTACCCCAATGTTTGTTTTTCTTCAATAAGTATTTTTCATCTGACTATACAGGGAACAGGAAACTCTCCAACTACAAATAACATGTTCATCTAACCTAATTTACCTCTATCCAAAAGTTCCTGCTAAAAAAGCTAGCGCCCTTTGAAGATGATGCTGATAACCCTGCGGTGATAAATTATTTACCAAAAACCCGCGCTTTGTATTGCCATTACATGCGTTTAACGTGGAAGGCAACGGGTAAATTTGGTTAAATAGGAACTACAAGTTTCTGAGACTTTCCTCAGAAACCAAGTAGAAGAAAAGCGGGGGAGCAAAAGATCTTTTTCATACGACCAAATAGGAAAGTAACGTAAGTATATCGCATATCGCTATACAGACCCACGGTGGTTTATATCGACAAGTGTGCGAAATAATTTCCACTAAGGAGCGGAAAGTAACTTTTTCTACAACCAAATATTGCTCATACTGTAAGAAATATTATTTCTCACGTCCCTTTGCCCATCCCACATACATTTATATGAAGAACCAAATAAAATCGACAAAAACTCAGTAAGCTACTGTCCTCTTTAAACACCTACTTAGTTGCCACAAAACTGTCAGATTATATTAGAAGTTTTTGAATTCTAAAAGGTAATTTCAATCGTGCTTTGATAAAAATCCCAATTTCCATTAAATATTAGTTTAACAAGACATATAGGTACTTATTTATAATAAATAATATGGATACTGACAGTAGAGATGGTTTTAATAATACTGCGTCAGAAAAAAAGCTGAAAGAGTAACTTAAGATTTGTTGCCGAGAAGTTCAAGAGAAAAGTATGAATTGGCATACGGAAATGACGTTTCGGGTTTGACCATACAAAATTGTACCAATTTCACCATAAACTATAATTTCAAATAAAATTATTTAATCGTTTATAGATAGGATACTTTATTTTCAAATGTATTATTTTTAATTTACCCATAATTTTATAGTTTCGACTTTTACTTTGTGGAATCTTCTCATAAAGTGGATTGAATTAGAGACTTTCAGTTTCATTTGAAATAGTTTGTATCTAAATTCGAAGCGATCTATTTGAAAACTTTGTTTAAGCTGCGATAGGATGCTGTCGAGGATGGAACCCGCGTATTCTTCGTAAGAAGTCTGTAGTGATGAGCGAGACTGGTCCTGGTCTTGCGGTCTTGGTCTTGGTCTTGCAGAAAATGCAAGACCAAGACCAAGACCAAGACTAGCTTCAGGCTGCAAGACCAAGACCAAGACCGAGCAGTGCAAGACTTATGCAAGACCAAGACTTAGAATTGCAAGACTTATGCAAGACCAAGACTAAGCCTGCAAGAGTCTTGCGGTCTTGCGTTTTTTAAACATTTTAACCGAAAAATAAAGATGAGCAGATCATTTTAAGCCCCTCCCCCTCCTCAACATATACTGACCACAACTGCTTGTTTTAACGAAGTATTTTTTTCATATACAGGGTGTTCCCGCTCAACTGGTCAAAATTTATAGGGTATATTAATAAAACCTAGAGAAGTAGTTATAGATAGGACACCTATGTCTGGAAGTGTGCCGTTTCTAAAATACAGGGTGTTGAAATTTTACAACAAAAATCTGTACCAACAGGTGTAAAAAATATGTCAAAATGCATTAAAAA
>CAJUYI010000100.1:0-32560 GCA_910591695.1 Galerucella pusilla
TAGAAGGCTGGAACTGACTATACTAATAATAAAATCTAGTATAATTGTATTTTCAGAATATTACCTCAACTTTGGATAATAATTGTAAAGTTTTTCATGGCGCTTTAAAAGGTGATTTATATCAGTATAAAGTTAGGATATTAAAAAGTTAATAAATCAAAACCGGACGCCAATTTTAACTACGAAAATGTTCGGTAAATGCAAAACGATACAGCAGGAAGCCAATTTGGAATGAAAAAAAAATGAAGGTACTAAATGGGGATTAAACAGACAATTAATTGTCGTAATTGCTTATAAAACGACTTTATGCAGGAAGCGAGTTTCACTTGCAATCACAAAAAAAATGAAATTTATTATATTGATGAAGAACTTTATAAAAAACTAGATAGAGAATGGAGAAATTAAATAATAAATTATAATTTGAAAACGAAAATGAAAAGTACTCTATATAGGTAATCATACCAAAAAGTGAAAAATAATTCCTCATCCAAGAATAAAATGATAGACGAGGAAATTAATGTCACTGTGGTGAAAGACTGGGGTGCTTTGTAAAAAATACATCAACTAACAGGTGTTATCGATTATTAATCAGTTGTACTCAAAATTGACAACATATTTCACAATAATTTAATAGTAAATCTTGGTTATGAAAATAAATAATTTCAAGTGTCACAATTTTCAAGGAAAACGTGTGATGGATCACTTGGAATATAAAATTATGTGCTATAAACAAGCTTTCAATATATATATATATATATATATATGTTACAGACCGCTTATGAAAAATACACCATATATAAAAGGACTAGTCCGTATAGAAAAGGACTGAGGATATTAGTCCATATGTGTAAAAAGCTTTTTTTTAATGAACTGTCTAGTCCGTTTGTTAAAGGTCTAGTCTATTTATATACGGCCCAGCTGCACCTACGCCATATGTATATTTCTAGGATATTTGAACACAATTTTTTCAAATTTATTTATTATAGAAATGAGTTATACATAAAAATACGTTCGTAGAGAATACAAATCAGGACATTCAATTTTTCTTATTTGTTTGTACAGCTTAAGCTATTATGGCATTTAGAATTACATAATACATTACCTTGTCGACAAGCACATTTCTTTGATTGACATTTACCCTTACATTTACATTTCTCAAAACCTTGCCAATGTCCTGTCGATTGAGCAGTAGCCACCGATCTAAGAAGGATTCCCCTGTCTTTGGAAACTTCTTCAAATGTTAGCAGGGCACGTACTAAATTCTGAACAGCTATAGTATTTTGAAGTCACCCCTTGTTTTGTTCTCAAGCGGTAAAACCCATCTTCTGTGGCTTCCAGTACTACAGCTAAAACTGGCAGGGGAGATGCTCCTCTGCCTCGATCGACGTCTGGAACGGGAATTCTTACAGTTGATCCGATTTTCGCCAATTTTCGGTTTTGGATGGTTGCTATCTGATATTGCTTTCATTCGTTTTGCCTGTACCTCTCATCCATCATGAGCAGCTTTTCTTGCCATTGCTATGTTTCTGTTTCTAGTGCAAAAACTGCAGATATTTTCCGAACATGGGTTTCCAACATCGAAACCTTCTTCATTCACGGGATTGAAACAGTTACCGCATATCGGACATGAAATTTCTAGGCCATTATCCTGATTTTCCGCTAATACTCTTCCAAGCTGCTCTTCTATGACAATTTCTATAGCCTATTGATGCGAGGTTTTCTTACTGATTATTGTTATAATATTTAAAAAATACCTCTCTTTTTGAGATTCCATTCCAAAAATCTGTATCATACTACAATAAAAACACTCAACGTCTTTGAAATATCACAAATCGGATTATTTTCAAATGAAATACTTTGTAAACAACAGCAAAAAAGCGGTAAACTGTCCACGTGCTTGGAAACAATGCCATTGAGCATACGGCCTGAATCACAATAGTCCGTATATGAACGGTCCAGTCCGTATATAAAGTACCATATTTTTTACACACGGTCTGCCCAATTTAGACCGTATGTATACTACCCAGGCCATATACATACGGTCTGATTTTATACATGGTCTGTAACATATACACTGTGTTTTTATAAGATGCGACATAGGAATTCCTGTACAAAACTGTCAAACGCGAGCTAACTTTTTTACCAAAAAGCGTTCATAAAAAATAATAACAGATTTGGAAAGGTCGTTGGAAAATAAGTTCAAACGCACTTTTAATTCTCTCACATTTGCACTGGTTTGATGAAAAAATGGAAAGATATGTTCCAAAAAGTCGAACTCCATTTTCATACCACTTTCGAATACTTTCTAGTGAGTAGGTGCTCAGGAAATAAGTTGAAGCTGGAGTATGGCGGTTCGATTCGCCGCTGTGGTGAAATTTTTTTCTCTTTGTTTTTAGTTCTTTCTCCACAATTTTTGTCTGAAAAAAATTAAATTTAAAATAAAGCAAAGTTATTCATTTATTTAAGCAAATGCTCAAATTGTTCTCGGTTTGCTGCTAAACAGTATACCAAACGATCATAAAAGATGCGCTGTACATTATTGATAAATCATAAATAAATTTTTAAGCAAATAACTTCGCTTCATTCCAAATTTAATGTTTTTTAGACAAAAATTGTGAAAAAGAACTGAAAACAAAAAGAAAGAAATTTTACCACTGCGGTGAATCGAACCGCTTTACTTCAAGTTTAGCTTTTAGATTCCCCGTGCCCTCACACTGCTGGCTATTCCCTATATTTAGGGAGGCGAATAGGGGATTTTTCGGGGATACTCAAGTGTGGCAGTTGAAGATATGAGAGATACATTAGACCTAATAGAACAACTTTGGAAAGTATTAGCTCTTTATGTAGTGACGCCCACCAGATAAAGAGCGGCAAGTGTAATTTGGGCGCTAACCATCCTCCTTCACCTGTCTGACCAAGAAGGGTAGATAATCCGACATGTATTTTGGGCACTAAGAAGTGCAGGTAGGTCGAGTCATAAAACAACTCTTACCTTAATAATTGAACTACCAATATTTGGAAAAATCCAATAGTTTTCTATTATTTCTTATTCTCTGATATTTTTATACAAAGTTATACTTTGATCAACCGGGTTTGGGCCTGGGTTTTTTTGCTTTTTTTTAGTTTTCTATTTCTTATTTTCTGGTATTTTTATACATAGTTACACTTTGATCAACCGGGTTTGGGCCTGGGTTTTCTTGTTTTTTTTTTTAGTTTTCTGAAGTGCATAGTGAGTACTTCAGTCGGTTAGCGCCCAAACTACACATAGGATTAAAATGACCCTTCTGTCTTGGTGCCCAGTTTACATGTTGTAAAAAGTGCATTAATCTCTTAACTCCCAAATTACATCCGCCCGATAAAGAGAACCCACCCACATTTTTGTCAGATTAAGAAAATATGCTTTCAGGATACCGAGATATACCTCCCCTATGAAAATCTGACGCGCTCGAGTATTTCAAAAGAACTTTTTCTTGCATTTCCAAAAATTTGTCGTAACTTATCATCACGCCGAAATCGTCAGTTTTTTCAAAGGGAGCTTCCTTGTGGCCTACTTAACACCCCTTCCGAAAATCTGACGCGCTCGAGTGAATTTTTTTTTTCGGACTTTTGACTACTTTATATGCCTACCCCCACCACGCAAACCGGCAGATTAGTATACCATTGTTATCAAAAGCTCGAGAATGCCCAAGTAACTATTTTTTTAACATTTTTGAAAAACCGTACACGCCATATCCACCGCTAAAATGGTTTTTACCATACGAGCCTTTCTTTTCGAAATTACTTCATCTTTCGATTTTGATAGGTCTCGACGGCGCTTGAAAATGTCGCCATTTAGCGACCTCGCCTCCCTAACTACTACGATGATTAAAGTATTCAGAAGTGGCAACATCATCAGAGGGACCATACCGGAAATTCAACGTGGAGAATAACGTTGTCTATCAGCCCCCAAAACCTTGTCGGAACATGGAAAAACCCTCTCCGCTCCAGATCTATAAACGTATTGATATTAATCATTATTGTATTGGTTAGTCCTTGTCACAATCTTGTTTTTCATTCTATATTATACCTACTTAAAGCCTTACCTAAAGGTACGCAATGCCAAGCGTCCCGAAGATGGGATTTCTATTGTATACCTGTGTTGTATAGGGTAGAGTAGGCAAATTAAAGAATAAAGATGTGAATTGTTTTGAAATCCTGGAGTTTTAGTTGCATGTAAAATTAGGTTTTAATATTCTCTGTCACATATTCATCGTACATATTGTGACTTAAAGCCTCAACATTCAACCACCATGTATTTAAATGATTATTTATCAAAGACAATTAAAATAATCCAAATTCATTTATCATTAGCATAGCCCAATCCGAGATTACATCAAAATTCCCATTATTTGTTTTAGGAGGAGCGACCTTTCGGACCAGCTCCAGATGTTACCCGACGAATGGGATCTACAACTGTGCTGGGAAAACCGGTGCCTCCAGGATCTCCCCCATACTATCGTTCCACGTCAGCTACGAGCAGTAGTTCTAATTCGGGATCTTCTAGTAAGTGTATTAATTAAATGATAAACAATCAAATTGTTGGGATAGTAACAAAAGATTTTCGATTGACTTGATCCCGATAACTTGATTTATTGGAATGCTGGGTTCGGGTTTGGGAATTGAATAGCTGTTTATCAGTGCCGTGTACAAGTCCAAAATTCAGATAAGTACATTTGATGTACATCATTTTATCTACGCTCAACTCATTAATCATTTCTTCACATAAAAAAAGCTTCAAATTGATTAAATTAATTATTCCAACCCTAACTTCGTACTTTCTAACTATCCATCAATACTATAATCTAATAAATGAAATAAAAAACAATTTTCTTAACGTTCATACAAAAACAAACTTTTTCCACTACCAGCTGTGAAGTTGAAAATTATTGCTTCTTCTAGCCAACTGAGAAGTTGAATTTTTCTATTATTGGTTAATAATTTTTTCTATTAACCTAGGTCAATAATGGACAAATTCAAATATTTTGAGAATTCAGGGATAGTAGTTCAACGAAAACTTGTACAACATAATTTTGTGTACCCAGGAGATTGACTTTAACATATTTGCTGCTTGAACTTACCTATTAAGATAAAATGATTCGAATAAAAATGCCATTAGTTTGAAATTCGCGCTCAATCAAAAATGGCTGATGACATAACAAGTATATATCGAATATATATCGAGTATATATCGAAAATTGTCAGTGTACTTGTCAGTAAGACGACGGGGTAAATGCTTCTCGTGGTGCGTTTTAAAATTATTTTTAATTTTTGTCTTAAATTTGACTAATAGTGGAAAAAATTGTATATACACCATGGTGGTGAAGACATTTATAAGCCTCGCACCTTATTCCGCTCGGGGCAAAGCCTCTCGCGAAATAATAATGGTGCTCGGCCAATAATAGTAGTCTTCACCACCTTGGTGTTTAATATATTATTATTAAACTGTATTCTGTGGAAAAACTAGTCTTTTATTTTTCTGGCACGTATTTGTCATTTTGTAATTATGACAAACATCAACATTTAAATCGACGCCATTTTTAGCCCATGTAGAGCAACCTAAATGAAACATTTCGTTTGCGTGAACGTAGAAAAAATATTGCATTCAACTATTTCCATACCACGTTTTTAATACGAACTAAAAAGTGATAAATGAATGGTAAGACTATTAAAATTTTCAAAATTATTAAAAGCTATTGAAGCCTTTCGCGAAATTCACCTGTGTTCTTGCTTGACGTACGTATTATAAGTAATTCTATGAAAATATTCTCTATAAAATATACAAATCTCGTGACAAGCTTTTATATCATCATTTAATAAATTGTGTATTGAATTGATTGGTTTGATTTAATTGGAAGTTTATTTTTTCCTTTTTATAGCAATTAAATGAAGGCTTTTTTTTTAAAAAGCTTTCTCCACTAAAAACTTATTTTCATTTTTCAGTTATTAATGGGAATGTGCAGTCTGTGCATTTCATTTAAGAAAAAATGCCAAATGAAGTAAAATAAAAGCATACAAAGTTCCATAAGTATGCTATTCACAACTGCTGTTTGTAAAAAATTAATACCACGGGCTCTCTTTAATGCTCTTAGTCTATTTGGAAGACTACCTATCAAATTATCAATGAACTGCTGTGGAGTGCATGTCCAGATGACTTGCAAAAATGCGTTAAATAATTGGTGTAATGTTTTCATAGACCCTTTTGAAGTCAATTCAATAGCCTGGACATTCCATCCTAAACATATTCGATGCAATTCATATCATCACTCCATCCTAGTAGACCCATGATGCTCTATCCGGTTCTTCACTAGTCTTGCATGTGGTGATATTTTACAGCAGTCATAGTTTGCTGAATTAAGACCAGTAGCTCAGTGCGACCATCATAACATATGCTGCCCCCACACACAAACTGATCCTCAACATTATGTAGTGGTTCGCGCCATTGATTTCACATTATACAGATCTCCTCTTCCCTCCCAGACGTATAAAACCGAAATCGTGATTCGTCGGAGAAAAGGATATGCCTCTTATTTTCAAGATTCCAATTGCTATGCTCCATAGCTCAGCTGCATGTTTGCTGCGCCGTGCTTAACCGTAGGTATGTAGGGCGTCTTCTTGTCCTCAAATTACGAATACGCAACCTTCTGCTAATAGTCTAGCCAGAAATAACTAGTTCAGTAGCTTGTCTGAAGAAGCTCTGGATGCTTGGAACCGTAAATGTTGTGTTGTGGCCCGTTCTCATCCTTCTCCATGTGAGAGTTTTTTATTCCCAGTTGCAGCATGTCGATTCCATGCTCTACTGTCGACGCTTTGAGACACATTCAAACGAGTAGCGACTTGTAGATAGGATATACCTTCAAGTATCCTAATTGCTCCAGTTGCACTGCCTGTAATCGTCTTGCAGACATAACTTTGATGTAATAAGAAGACTTATTGGTGAAAACAGCAGTGATACAGCTATTCTCTTTGACTAGAATATAAATACTATGCCCATATTTTTCACTTGTAAAGATAAGAGCCAGGTTACAATTATCGACTTCAATTGTTGAGCAGTGTATATTGAAGGTTATTCATATAGAAATGTCACCATATGATAATAAAGACATTTAATCGTGTTCAGGATTCGAACCATATGCCCGCCTTCCATAATTTTTGGCTTTTAAGGGCGCGTCCAATAACTTTACTACCTTTTGTCAATTAGCAAAACCGATTTAATATAGACGAGACCGTTGGCACGTGCCAATAAGCCAGTCGTGTGCCAATGGAAATCTCTGAAGTATGGGTCTCCTTCAAAGGAAGTCAATGAGAACAGAGAGTGGGGATGTGCCAACCACTGGCATCTCGCGGCTTCAGTTGTGATTCAGACTGTCTGCAAATAAGCATGTGCTTCCAAAGGGATCGTCCTGTTCTATGAATATTGTGCGAGTAAGCTAAATGGATAGATTATCTGATGAATAGATATGTAGACGTTTTTACTTTGTCAATTGACTTTGCGGCATAGTGTGGACTCGCCCTAAAGAGCTTTTCCGGTTGGCTTTTAAGACATTTTATTATATGTAGTATAGAAACCGTATAATGTTATATAACGTTTTATAAATAATTTCATTTTTTCTATCGTCACCCAATTCCGAATATTGTTGAAAATTTCAAGTCTCCAATCCATCGGGAAATAAGTTTAAAATCATGTACATTTAAGTTTAAAATCATGTTCCATTTGAACAGACCTACTACCAAGTTAATAAAATCCTCTCGAAGTTCACAATAGGCATTCGAGAAAAAGTACTACAATTACCAAACACATTTGTAGTAACTGTAGGTGGAAATGGGCCATGAACACCTTTTCACCTTTCAAGGCACCGGGAGCAGATGGAATTTTCCCAGTATTGCTCCAGAAAGGACAAGACGAAATTCTACCGCATCTGGTTAGAATTAGTCGAAGCAGCATAGAACTGGGTTATATACCTGAAGCATGGAGAAGGGCAATAGTAACCTTCATTCCAAAAACTGGAAAAAGGGACACAAAACAAACCCCAAATCCTTCAGACCAATTAGTCTAACATCGTTTTGTACTCAAAACGAAGGAAAAAGCTATTGATAACCATATTGGAACGGAAATCCTGGAGAGACTATCATACCTCTCCACCCATGTCAACATGCTTACCGGGCAGGCAGATTTACGGAGACTGTACTGGTACAACTGACGGAGGATATCAGAGGTGCTCTAGACAACCAAGGAACTGTAGTATGTGCATTTTAGGACATAGAAGGAGCTTTTGACAATACTCCTCATGGGGCTGTCAAAATAGCATTGAACAGAAGAGGTGAAGACAGCACAACATCCAAATGGATGTCGGAACTTGTCACCACAAGAGTAGCAGAGACGAGGACGAGGAAAGACATTGTCTCCATCTGCACTAATAGAGGATGCCCACAGGGAGAAGTAGCATCCCCATTAATGTGGAGTCTGGCGGTTGACGAACTCCTGTGTGGTTTGACGGATCTCGGAATATCCTGCCAAGGATATGTTGACGATATTGTCATAACAGCCAGGGGGAAAACACCCTATGTGATATTGTACAAAAGGTTCTGAATTATACAAATAGCTAGAGTAGGCAAGTGGGACTTAGCATCAACCCCACTAAAACCATCTTGATAGCCTCCACTAAGAAAAGAACACTCAACCTCAAAACCATAAAACTTGATGGGAACGAGATTGAATGGAGACAAGAAGTCAAGTATCTAGGTTTACCTCTAGACAGTAAACTCCTGTGGAATAAACACGAAAAGGAGATTACATACAAGGCAAAAACGGCTCTAGTGGTGTGAAAAAATCTGACAGGAAGAAACTGGGGTTGTAGCCCAAAAATCCCAAGCTGGATGTACACTGCCATAGTGAGACCAATCATCACTTATGGAGCCATTGCGTGGAGTGGTAGAACTAGCCTATTGAAGACGAGAGAAAATCTGTCCAAAATTCAAAAACTGGCCTGTATATGCATTACAGGAGCAATGAGAACATACCCAACGGCAATGGTAGTGATTCTCAACCTCACCCCTCTACATATGGTGGTGGAAAGCGTTGCAGAAAGAACAAGATACAGACTAAGTAGAAAGGGAATCATTAAAAAAGAACCACCTCCTCACTTCTCAGAAATCAGACAACCTGGTTGATGCCACAAGACGGTATGATGAAAAAGTATAACTTTTCAAAGAAATTCGTTACGGAATTAAGCAACAAGAAGGAATGGGATCCAAATACCATTACCAGACTTGGAATAAATGCCAATCAATGGTACACAAATGGCTCAAAAGCAATGGAAGGAACTGGGATAGGAGTGTTCGGGCCAGGAACCAAACTAAAGGCTTGGGAAACAACCCCAAGTATCTTTCAAGCGGAAATCCACGCCATAAGAAAGTGCGCCCAGTTCAGTATTGATAAGGGATACCGAAGACAAAGGATTATCATAATGTCGGATAGTCAAGCAGCCATTAAAGCACTGAACTCTTGTGTAATCAGTTCCAAAATGGCGTGGGAATGCCTAGACAAACTTAATAAACTAGGCGACAACAATATAGTCACCTCACTATGGATTCCAGGACACACTGGAATAGAAGGAAATGAAATAGCAGATGAACTAGCAAATAGGGGGACTGAAATACCTTTCTGGGGGCCTGAACCCTTTTGCGGAATCAGCCCCAATGTAATATTGGAAGAAATAGGTAAAGCTGAGAAAAAGAGAAGATCTGACCATTGGAAAGATCTAGTAGGGCTTATACAATCAAAGACTATTCTGGGTGACTCTGAAAAAGCTCAAAATAGTGGAGGAAGAAGAATGCAGATTTTGTGGAATGGAAGAGGAAACCTCCATCCACACACTTTCCAACTGCACAGCACTGCAGAATCATAGGGCACGGCACCTGGGAGATTACTCGATAGAAAAGGAACATTTACCTATGTTGAAGCCTGCAGACATCCTTAAATTTCTCCGGGAAATAGGACTAAAGGAACTACTAGTTTTTGAGACTCTCCTCAGAAACTGAGTAGAAGTAGGTCTCAGTGAATGTTACCCCAAAATACATACATACATACAAGTTAATAAAAACGTGGTAAAATAATAAAAACTGTCCAATTTCGATTAAATGTTTGTTTTTTAACTAGACAAAGAGAAGCAGAATAATCATGGAGAAATATTTAAGTAACGTTAACATTAGAAACTAGAACTAACAGTTGTTGGAAATGTTAGAAAGTAGTTAAGTGCATCAAACTCTCCATGGGATGTTAATAATTCACAACTTCTTAACTGTAAAGTGTGTGTTGTGTGGTGATGTACGCGATTTCTATGAAACATAATTTCCAGCTTTCCTATCTTCTTGGGGACTAACTGTATTCAAGAGAATTTTAGATAATTTGGAAATAACGATTAATGGGCTGTTTAAGTTAGGTCGCGATATTTATTCAAGAAAGTTGGATAATTAATGAATTTATAGAGGGCATACACGACTTTCAATTCAATTAATAAACTCATATGAATAAGTTGAGTAGTTTAATCTAGTGACTATAATATGTATTCATTTATTTATAAACTTTTAATGCACTCGAATGATAATGGAATAATCAATTATTAAAATGGAAAACTTATTTGTTTTGGTTTGTCCATTATTGATCGTCGGCAGGAATGGTCGTCGTCGAATATTTTCATGGAGTTCAATACAAAAGTTATAAAATGTATGTTATTCGCGAAATTTTGGGTATATTTATTAACTGTTAGAACGAAAGGTATATATCGGTGAGAGAAATCACTCAGAAAGGGAGAAGAAACCAATTCAAATGTCGGCCACAGACTTTATTTTATCCTGCTAAAGCTGAGTTACTGACTCCTAAACTAAATAGAACTCATCTTTTGAAAATACATTTTTGTTTATTCATCCTATTGCGATAAAACGTTGAAAGCTTATTGCTTGTATTTGCAGGTAGGATATAGGAGATTTTTTTTCAATGTTCTGGATGAACGTTTAACCATTAGAATTTTAAAAAAGATGAACTGGACGAAAGGTTCTGCTGGGCCATAAAATTATTTGGATTACTAAAATGACACTTGGAATTACAAAGAACATTATTTCTCAAACAAAAACATTTTTGTTAACACACAAACCTTTTCTTAAATCCCTTACCAGTACCTGAACTTTGAGCTGTAGCAACCGGAGCGATATTTTACACTTTAACGGGCTGCAGATCGTTAATGAAATAGCTAGTTAAACCATGAAATACAAGAAAGTTTTACACTTTAAGGTAGAGATCATTCGTCCAGAATCTCTGAGAGCATAGTTCTGTACTCGAGATAAAGCTGGAATCACATTAATAGCGACATGTCCACAACTAAACACAAACCAAAAATCATATTAACAAAAAACCTTATTTCCTTGATTGATTGATTAATTGGAGAGAGATATATAGTAGATGCAATTGCCGGAAATATTCCCTCTATAACCGATAGGTCTTTTTGCATTCAACTAAGTTTTTGTATTTTTTCTTTGAGCGAAGTGTAATTTCTTCTGCCGCGGTGAAATTTGTAGATCTCACTAATTTTGCGGAGCTTTCCATCATTTAACGTGCATTTTCGCCGCCACATCACAAAATAGTTCTAGACAGCTGATCGTTGAATTGCTGTTAACTTCTAGAAAACTTAACCATTCCCGAATATCCATCCTGTCAAAAATATATTAATTGAATGTTCAAAAGAACCGAGTTCAATTTTCACTGGTGCAACCAATTTGTTCTTGAACCACGATCACCAGTGACGTACGGTGGAATAGAACCGCTTGTAAACCTTGTTTGGTGCAACTGGCCCTTAGTGTAACACCGTCTCTGCACAAATCATCCGTTAGTATCGAAAGGTTGGGGTTAAAAGAACAGTTTTTATAAACAATATAATCATAATATCGCATCTCTTGAAATTTCTCTTTTGATCGTTCGAAAAAAAAAGCTTTTCGATTTTATCTAATAATCACTCACCCATAGATGTTTTACTCTTTAATTTAAAGTTGATTAATTACGGGCAATTTCGAAACTTTTTTTCCAAATGATTACATTGAAATCAATTTAAAGTGCATTATCCATTCGCTCGTTTGATAAATACAGCTCAATTTATTTTACAGAATATCAATCAACGTATCAAAGAGAATACGTTATTTTTTTTTCATGCTCATTGTTTTTTTTATGTTATATGTATAATAATCCAATTAAATCACATATAAATATGAAGAATCGTGTTGTTAATTGGAAAATGCATTTGTCAATTGAAAAAAATTGTCCGTTCCACTCAACGCTTTTGTCTTTAAGTATGCTTGGTGTTTATCCTAGATCAAATACATCAAGAAGTACAAAGATATCTTTCATTATTGCTTGGGGAATGGCAACTTTTTCTTTCAGTATGTGCAATCTAGGAACTTTAGGACACTTATTTATTTCACTTAAAGGTAATTTTTTTACATATTCTGCTGAAATATTAACCTGCACCCCAATTATTATTTAAACTATAGGGGATGTAAGTAACATTTACCAGTCGAGAGCTATTTTGCGCTAAAGCAATAGCGAAAGCTGGCAATAGAGTTAGAGGCTAGTAAATATTCTCACATCCTTCGAAGTGTGTTACATTTTCCTCCTTCCCGAATAATTTATTATTTGATTTTTATTTATTCAATTCCATACTTTTCGCATGAAATTATGACAGCTTTGACCAGTTTCTATAAGTTTCGAAGGCATTGTTATTTTTGTTATTTATTAACAACGTTAAGCTGGCAGTTTATTATTAAAAATTGAGAGAAATTGGAATTATTGTTTTGCATAACAGCCAAACGAATATAGAAGCAACAGCAAATATTGCTGCTGCCAGAAAAATCAAGAAAGAGGTGTAGGTATGAAGCAACGTATCAATACTTGAAGAAATGGTGCCAAACAAAGACCACCTTGCTTTTGGCGTACTTTCACGAAAAATCTGCTGTATTAAAGTCTCCATCAAGCTTATGGTGTAAATATTCCATGCTGAAGTGAACCCTTTAAAATGAAGTAAAGCATAGATTTTCCCAAGTATCCTAAACTTCGAGCATTAAAAAAAAGAAATGACGGATTCAAGCACATCAAATCTAATTTGTTTGATAGAAAAAATGTAAATAAATTGCTTTAAGATAATATTTATGTGATGATAATGGGAATTGCTGGAGCGTGACGTTCTAGTGAACTCTGCGATGAAAATGGATTCCTCATTCCAAAAATGGAATGGCACGTAAATTGACAGTAACAAAAAATGACGATGAAAAGGTTTGTTATTTCAAAATAGCTCGAAAGTACATTTTTACAAGATTCCACATGACGAATTTTATACCACGCTTCTTCATTCGACATCAAAATGGAAAGTGCTTGAGCTAACCTGTCGGAAAAACTCAATTTCTTCAATTCGAAGTGAAACTGCTAAATTTCTGAGCTTCGAAAATATTGCGAATACTAAAGTTTATGTCTTAGCTCTCAATCGACATGGCAGCTGGAAATTTGCAGCTATTGCGGAAATTTATTTAGCGGAGAGCGAAGTTTCCTCAAGGGCATTTGATACCTATTTGGTTATTGTGACTACAGTGTCAAAATGCGTTGTTCACAATATAGGGAGGAGAGAAATTGAATTTTTTATCTGGAAATTGCGTGTGTAATGCCATTTTTTGGAAGGTCGACAAAAAAGTACTTGATCTCAAAAATAGACAATTTTTCAAACGGAATTTATGTAATTTTTTGCAAAGGTCGACAAAAAGACACTTGGCATCAGAAATGAACGACTTTTCATTCGGATATAAAATGTCATTTCACGTAATTACAGTCCGAACCGATCAACGGAGCTCAAAATCAGTCAAAGGCACTCAAGTCTACCCAAAAAGCACACAAGATGACTAAATAATGCACCAAACAACTCGAATATACCTAAAAACAAAAATTGACTTGCAATTGGACTATTTTCCATTCTATTCCACTGAAATACAGACAAAAACGCAAAAAAACTGAAAACAGTTTAAAACGACTGAAAACACAGTGCCATGTTATTTCATCCAATAACGCTCCTTGGTTGAAAAATTAATCAATAAATACTTGTGAATGAAATATTTATCATTCATGGTACCTGCCAAAGCGTTTTCTATCTTCCTTAAGACATTGTCCATTTTCTCTCCCACGCGCATCTAACAAAGTGTCACGATAAGTTTTTGGACTTATATTACCCTCAATTCTTACAGCTGGCAGCAGAGGAGCTGAAATAAGTGAAGATATGACCATAGCTATTGGCGGCTTGGGACTGTTGGTTGTTCTGGTTTTATTCAAAATTAAAAGCGAAAAATGGATTCAGTACTTGTTGAAACTTACAGATTTCAGTGAATTTGGAGTTCCCGATGATTTAATGAAAGTAACGGCCAGGTGTAACCTATTTTCGAAGTTTTACACCTTTTATGTATTCGGTGGAATGTGTGTAAGTTGAAAAATTTGAATTTCACAAAAAGTAGGCACTTTATTCGCTATATGACACATTATACGTTTAATAAATATTCCGTAATAGTAATTCACAGCAAAGGCAGTCCAGCCAGTATAATATCAACTCAGTCTCGGGCTCTGTCTTTTTTTTCGGCCGAGATGGGAAACTCATGCTCAAATGGGTCCAAACCAGAACCCAGACAGTGCTCGACTCATCCCCACAGGGATGCCTACCAAGCAAACCCACCTCGAATTTTCCGTTACTGCCACATACTTCAAAACGGGTAGCGTTCCCTCACACACTTTTCGTCATCTTCTTCCTTCCATCTCTCCTACCTCTCACATGCCATATCGAGTACTTCTCTCTCCCTAATCATGCTCTCCACTACGCCACTTATTTCCATCCATTCCTCCTCGCCCCTCATCATTATTTTCACTATATTTTCCAAATACACCGCCTCCCCTAGTTTATTTTCCAACTTCTTCAGAACTTCCTCGTTCTTCCAGCATCTAAACACATGTCCCACATCATCCTCCACTTCACATCTCTCGCACACTCCAGTCTCTCTTCTCCCAATCTTGTAGAGGTAACCTACTCTCGACCGATGTCCTGTGAGCACCTGCGTCAAGAAGTATTTAACTTCCCTGAAGGTCCTTTGGAACTTCCAAGATCCCGGAAAAGAGTAGCATCGTAGACCGAATTATACAGACATTGCACTGAGTGCTTAGATTGAACCTTGTCTACAGCTCTTATAAAAACCGTTTTACATGACGTCTGTCATGGCGTAACTGTACGTAGGTTAGGTTAGGTTTTATGTGAGTGGGGCCTTCTCGCCACCTCCACTGCGGCCTTCGTTAGGTCTATTGTGGCTCACCTCTAGGAATTACAATTCATCCCACAAGCCTGTGCTTCTGACGAAGTTCATGGTTGTATTTGGTGATACTTTTTTGAAGTCTTTGACTCATCTTCTTTGGGTGGTAATTTAGTCTACAATGACTAGCAGTCCAGTCAGAATGCGTAGGCTTGTTCTGCTCCATTCCAGGATCTGCTCATTTTTTGTACTCGATGGGTAGTATAATATGTAGTATAAACATTGATGGTGCTTCACGGATAGTGAAATTTTATTCACTGCTGCTACTATACGCTAAAAAAATTCGTATATTCCTATATACATATTGAGATATAATCCAGTACCTTCCTATGTTGTCTCTGTTAACTTACCTTCCTTACAGAAGTTGAAGGTAACAATGAACCATTGTTATGACGTTCTTGTTCAAAATAATTGATTAATGAAGCTACAAGTTGTTTGCCTTGGCTGGTTATTGTTTCGGTATATTTGCTTTAATAAGAACAGTTTCACAGTAATTTAATAACACACAAGTGGAAAAAATCAAATGAGCGAAATAAAGTACCAATTTTAAACTTTAATGTTAAACTGAGACTGCCGTTAGTTTGAAATTAATATTTAATTATTATCCAACGAATTATATTCCTTTCGAAATTAATCACAAAACATTCCGTTGAATATTTATTCCAATTCCAATATTTATTGAGCTTAAAGCGGCAAAACATATTGATCGACAATGGATTGACAGCAACAAACGAATAACAAAAACAAAAGGAACGTTTCTGTATCGACACTGTGTCAAGTGGAAAAAGGGATTTTAAAATGGATGAGCTATGGGTACGGACCTGCCGTGATAAAATGTAATATCATTGTTATATTCAATAGGGATACTCATGAAACAATCGACTTCTCTTGCGTGCGCTATATTGTATACCAGGGTGGAAGATATCAAATTTTAATTGTACTGATCAATCTTCATTGTAATTGGTCATCAGACCCATGATAGTATATGCTCGGTGGTATGGCTGCTAAACACGCAGGCGGTGGCGAATACAATAGCAAGTTTGCCTGGCTGCCACGGGAGCCACGAGGACAGCCCTAACAGCTGCAACTGAACCTGTCGCTATTTCATGCTATACAAGGCGAAACCAGGTCAATAACTTGTAGACCAGAGAGCAAGCATTCGTTAGTATACTACATGGTGAGGTGTTCAATAAGCATTACAAACAGTTGGAAATCGACCCCATAATGGGAATGCCATCGGACTAGATGATTTCCAGGTATAGCTTTGGGAAATACAGTAATACCAGGCGAATTGGCATGAAAGAAAGCACTTCTAATTAATGAACTGAATGCAGATGGCTCAAAAACTGAGAAAGGTGTAGGGAAACATGTGACTATATTCTAGGCAAAAGCTGCAGCAATACAGTACTGTGCAGTAAAGCTATGGAGGCAAAAGTATGAGGAAAAGACCATCATTGTTATGTACTCCGACTGCCAAAAGTGGCTGTAAGAGCAATTAGTTCCATTCAGATGGGACTGCCTGGGGACGCTACAAGATCTGGGCAATGATAATAGATCATCCTCAGACTGAGTACCTGGCCACTCAGATCATAAGTTTAATGAAGAGGCACACTAGCCAGACAAGGGGCACGATGTGCTTCAAAACCTTTTTGTGATATAGCGAATTGTAGATCATCAAGCTGGGAAAAGCTTCCTCTATAACTGTAATCCTGAACAATTGTTTGGATAAAATAGGGCTGCCCGAAAACAACGAGTGTTGTCTCTGTCTAGACGAAAATGAATCAGTGGAATACATTTCATACTACTATGTAGCTGCGGAACGAGTTTGACTACAGATCCTCTGGGCTACTTCTATGTACCCTGAGAATGTAGATAGATTTAACTTTTCACAGATCTTCAACTTTCCCGGCTAGTCTTTCAATTTTGGACAGATTTTCTCTCGTCTTCAATAGGCTAGTTCTACCACTCCACGCAATGGCTCCATAAGTGATGATTGGTCTCACTATGGCAGTGTACATCCAGCTTGGGATTTTTGGGCTACAACCCCAGTTTCTTCCTGTCAGATTTTTTCACACCACTAGAGCCGTTTTTGCCTTGTATGTAATCTCCTTTTCGTGTTTATTCCACAGGAGTTTACTGTCTAGAGGTAAACCTAGATACTAGACTTCTTCTCTTCCTTCAACCTCACTTCCACAAGTTTAATAGTTTTGAGGTTGAGTTTCATTTTCTCAATGAAGGCTATTAAAATGGTATAGGTGGGTTTGATGTTGAGTCCTACTTGCATACACCAGCTGTTTGTATAGTTCAGACCCTTTCGTACGATGTCACAAAGGGTGTCTTCGAATTTTCCCCTGGCTACAATATCATTAGCATATCCTTGGCAAGATATTCCTAAGTCAGTCAAATCAGTCAAACCACACAGGAGTTCGTCAACCGTCAGACTCCACATTAATGGGGATGCTACTCCTCCCTTTGAACATCGTCTGGTTGTACAGATGGAGACAATGTCTTTGCTTATCCACGTCTTCGCTACTCTAGTTGTGAGCTGCTCCGACATCCCTTTGGATGTTGTACGGTCTACATCTCTTCTATTTAATGCCTTCTTGGCAGCCTTATGGGGAGTGTTGTCAGAAGCTCCTTCTATATCTAAAAATGCGCATACTATGGTTTCTTGGTTGTCAAGAGCATCTCGGATATCCTCCGTCAGTTGTACCAGTACAGTCTATGTAGATCTGTCTGCCCGGTAAGCATGCTGATGCGGGTGGAGACGAAGTTTTCCCAGGATTTCCGCTCTAATATAATTTTCACTAGCTTTTTCCAACGTTTTGAGTACAAACGATGGTAGACTTATTAGTCAGAAGGACTTTGGGTTTGTTTTACGCAGCTCATTCGCTAAACTAGTGTAATGGGTGAATATGTAGCATTTGATCTAGAATATAATCATTTTTCAATCCATTCTTATTACCAAAGAAAGAACAAATGGTTTTTTCTGTCATATTGACCAGTCTTCCTAATAAAGTTGTGATAAATATCATTCCGTCTATTCACTGTCCTAAAATTCTTTTTAATTATTCAACTGCCTCGGCCAATATTTCAGGGCGGGAAATGAAAATCGACAAGCGGTTTTTAGCGTTCCATTGCAAATTTTATCTACTTTTTGTTGGCGTATCGAAAAAATATTATTAAAAGTTAAATGAAGCTGGAAAAGTTTTTTGCTTAATGGGTGCCATTTAAGTTAGGTATGTGGTGTTGGGAAAATTAGCCGAAAGTTCATTTGTTCAATTACAAGGGATCGAATTGAATTGAGAATGATAGCCCGCGCTAATGTTAATTAGAAAGGTTGAGAAAATTTGTGATTCATTTCACTTTGTTCAGTTTGCAGTTTGCCTAGGTCCAGTGTAAACGGATTGCTATATTTCTCGATTATATGCATTACAGTGGTTTGAAAAAATTGGCTATTTGGGTAATTCATTTCTGAGATGCAGAACAGTTAGTGTGCAATATCCTGAAGAATGTATTCGCAAATATCAGACATCCATCGGTGTTTCCATAAATCTTTTGTTTTTTCCACTATTTTCTGGAAAAAAATATTCGAACAAATTGAATTGTTCCATTTCATTCTCCAGTATGGATGTTCATCAAGTAAAAGCCTTATTTATCAAGTTTCTTCTGGAAAACTTTGGACATACTTTGACTTTTGTGTTCCAAAAAAAACATTCCAATGTATTCTCAAAGGAAGTGCAAAGTAAATTGCTACAACATACCTAATTGCACCTACTGCAATAGGTTTCATGGCACCTCTTCGTGGTTGGCTAACTCGATTTTTTTTAGAACACGTGATAGTCTATGCAAACGACATTGCAATACACTGGTATACGGAAGAATACAAGTGAACCAGGGAGGTGGAAATGAAAGACTCTAAATAAAATTTACGGAGGAATTAGGGATACGGGGCTGTGGAGAAAAAGAACGAACAAAGAAATCCAAGACATGTGAAAGGCATCATGCATTTAGTATAGATGCCTCGCTTACAACACGTCAAATCTCACCGAAACAAAACAATAAGTTGTCGGAGAGAATTTGGACAAGTAAATAGAGCACGGTAAGTCCCCTACTCGGGCGAGTGCCTAAACGTGTTCATTATTTGTGGGAATCTCCGAAAATGCGTTTCATTTTCTAGTATAAAGTGTGGGCTGCTACTGTTGACGTAACCATTATCTAGACCCCCCTCAGTCATCAAAAATAAGCAAAGTAAAGACCACCTCCTGTAGTGCTTACGTAATTCTTGTCAATGGAAGTGAAAGGGATTACTCCTCTCGCTGAATTTGGATTTGAATTCGAAATATTCAAACACTCTCTTACCCATTCATGTCCTGTGGTGATAAAATCAATAATAACATTTATATTTTCAGTATTATATATGTTTAACCGTCTACGAAATGGACTGCATCAATCAAGGCGAAGTGGGTAAATTTTGCGGAACTCTTTCGCAAACATGGTTACCAATAAAAAGAGTATCGATCGTAACAATTAAAATAATTTTCGTCTCGCAAGCGATGATATGCCTTTGGGTTTGTACTGGCGCGGGAAATGTATTTTTTCTCAGCTTCGAAACTGCCGATTTTGTTGTTTGCCATATAAATCATTTGAAGAAAAATATTTCGAATGTTTTCAAACACGACGATGAGAAGAGGAGAAAAACTGAACTGGCTAAATGTGTTAGATATCATAATCATATCTATGAGTAAGTTTTGATCAACAATTTCTTTGAATTGATGAGAGTTGGAAAGTAAATGGAGATTATTTTGGCTTTTTAAGGGTGAAAACTGTCTCTAGTTGTAACAATTATGGAATAACATTACAAACCTTAATATGGAGAGAAAAATTGATTTGGGTTATTTGAATGAGAATTATTTTATGCTTCATGATACAATTTTATAATCTTCCAACCATTGTTAAGGTTTATTGTAAAGTTTGGTTAAACTTTGGTGCGGATTGATTGAATAATGATTGTTTCATGCTTTAGGATATAATGTCATAATATTTCAACACTCACAAATCAATCCTTGTCAAAGCTTAGTGTGTTGCTTAAAATATGTGAAAACTTCATATTTCAACTTTTCAACCCTTAATAACATTGCAATTTTTATAAAGTAATTTAAATAGATGAGAATAAAAAAGAAAATAGGATTATAGTTCGTCTCAAAGGATATCGTCGTAGCTTCTGCCCGCAATCATAAAATTAATGGGCAATAAATCGTATGTCCACCAGCAAAAATGTAGAAGAGATCGCCAGTGGTGGACTTGTATTAAATGGGTGTCCATATTGGATGTGTGGACGTCCCTTGGTCCCGGGTGCCCATTTATGTTTGATAAAACTGTCTGGTTCACTGGGAAACTGTACTCATATTTATTGATTACTATACATAGCTTAAAGATTATAATACTATTAAAATCAACTTAATATCAACTAAATTATAGTTAGAAATAATTATGAATGAATTAATAATGCAATAAGAATCAAATAAGAATGAATCCCAACCAATATCATACCACATACATATATATTTTACTTCAAGTTCAAACTGATGTAATATTATTGTTATTTATTGTCGTATAACCTTAATAAATCACACTGCTTATTCAGCATTGAACTTGACTTTATCACGTTTTTGATAATTTGTATAATTTCTAATGGATTTATTTCCTAATTTGGTTCATGCCCAAAGGACATTACACCTTCCCCTTTTATAAAATAAATTCATTTGAAATTCCTTTTCCACTTACGGAAAGACTAAAATTTTAATAACTTAGTTACTTAAAATTGTGTGAAGATTATATTTAAAAATGTTTTTCTTCCCTGTATGTAGCAAAAAAAATTTCTGGTAAATTGCATGACATATTTCTAGATTCTGCCGGGAGAAGTTACCTTCCAGTGTCCACAGTAACTTTTGGTCTTCCTTCCGGTAGAACTTCCGGAAAATATCATACCGCTCACACAGCAAATATTTTATTTTCAACCAGTAGGTCTATTCACTAACTTGTGTGAGTAGTCGTGTAGGACTCTCACAATTTAGCTTTACTGCGCATGTCACTCTCCTAAAATTATAAAATTCCCATTCAGGAAAGATAATAGAATGCTTATACACTCCTATACGAGTACTCTACTGGGTAAAACCAAGAGAGTTGTTAGATTTCGAGAGAGTGGACTTGCGCACATTGTCTTTGGTCATGGAATTAGATGTCATGTGCCTATTTACTTTTTAGTCCATAAAATAATGACTAAGTCACAGCCTCTAAGTAGTGAATGCATTTTTAGTTTTTAGAGTTTCATTGTTTAGTTTTTGCAGTTTAATTGTTCAGTTTTTGCAGTTCAATTGTTAAGTTTTTGGAGACTAATTGTTTAGTTTTTATAGTTCAATTGTTTAGTTTTTGGAGTTGAAAAAGATTAAAGAGTTTGAACTGTTGTACAATCCATTTCAGTACAGGCAAATAAGGTGAAAGGAAATAATAAGTAAAATTTGTGCTCTTAAAAGAAAAATTGTTTATCTCATAAACTAACCACTTTAACCTACAAGTATTATACATTTTTGAAATCAGCTCAAAGAGGAGTATCCAAATTTCACATAAAAAATATGAAAAGTAATTTAAAAAAATAAAGGGGATGCTGCTAGGGGTGAGGGGGTGGCTTTTCCAGTAAGTTTAAATAAGCCATAATGCTTGCCCCTTCCAACATAAATTGACGTGTTTTTGGATTTTTTCTAAATACCAGTATTACAAAAGTTATTGAAGGTGGATACTTTTATCTGAAAAGCACTGTATATGCTGATTCAGACGGTGGTTGTGCTTATATCAAAGTTTATATTTTCAAATTTATACCTATTAACAGTACATTAGATCTAATAATAGTTTAAAGATAGTCGCGAATAGGGTTTTTATGATCCATGTGAGTGAAGAGTGAGAGAGTACTCATATCGATGAGTTGTCGTGCATGAGCACTCTCACATGTTACAGAATAGACCCCCTGGTATATTTATTACTAACGATAACTTAACTTAAAGATACATACCTATTTATAGTTTTTGTTTTGCCGATGTAGCACTTGCCTTTTGCAATTATTGTTGACTTTCACTGGCTTGTCCGTAATATAGGTAAATTTTTGTTTGTTACTCACGCACAATAACCTTTAATGTTTACAATTATTCACTCTTACAATAAGGGTGTATTCTGTTTTTATACACTTCCTTTATTGTACCTGAATCTAACTTTACTTCACAGTTAACATCACTCACCTCTGTAATTGTAAATGGACCTATATATTGAGAATCAAATTTTGTCCTATCTTCTCTTTAACAAAACTAAATCTCCTAATTATTCAAATTATTTTAAAAACGAACAAATCCACGAATATCTATCTTTTTGTATTTTTATCATACATCCTTTATTTTTTATTTAATATGAGGAGATCATTTCTGTGTGTTTTTCCTTCTTAATGAGAGATTATTAAATACTATTAATCTAAATAAACTATAACTAGGGAAAAAAAACAATATCCAACTTTATTGGTATGGTTTAATATTATTCTTTATCTAATTATGTTTCACCATCATTAAGATCAATTATTACATTAGGCTCTATATTATTTTGAATATGAATGTATGAATCTTCAATTTTTATAACGTGCAGTACAAAATTTTTCCAGCTTAGAAAATCACTACGTTTTTCCTCCACTTAATTTTTCACTGAATAATATCCTTTATAGAGGATATTGGTGTCTTTGTAAATAAGCCGGTTTCTTTTAAAGCTTCTTGTTTTGAATCTTCTACTTACAAAACAATCATACATATTTTTCACATTTAGCTTTGCATCTAATGAGAAGTATTTCAACGCAACATTGTGAAAGAAATTAATGTGATAATTTGTATAGAAAGCTTTATGAAAACGTACTCTAAAACGGAATATTTAATACTGCCAAATGAATTCAATGCAGCCATCATACACCCGATACAAAATTCATTGGTCCGCCCTTGCCTTATCACTCGACTGTTGTTGGGTTTCATTTCAGGTAAAATTGGGTATTTTCATGTTTTTTAGAAAATAGAAAAAATGGTAGTTAATGTACCCATAAATCTTATAGTATCTTCAAAAAAATTTTTAAAAAATTCTCTTCAACAAAAAAAGCCATTTGAAATTCAAACGCTAGAAATTCGCGCCAAAACGGGTTATGGCGGTCTGACGTCACACTGCATCACACCTACGACCCCACCTATAATCAGTCAATAACACACAGTCGGTATCAATGTAATGACGTCTATTACGCACTGTAAAAAAACGCTGTAAAGTAAATCGCACGGCTTCCCTAGCAACATCTTAGCAACTGTCAATAGACGTCTCCATTTTATTCAAAATTTACTATATGAAAACATTAGATATGGCCACGTTTAACTATGAAAAACCCAAAGGGCTATGTATATGTATTGATTATAATTGAAAAATGGACTTTCGATTATCAACAATATATTAATAATGAATAAACGTTAGTTCTTTAATGTGCTTCTTCCATTGGTAATAGAGTAATAGAGATGGAGTTTAAAAAGCACCTCTAATTATGTAACTGTTATTTCTTATGCTTCTTAGAAAAAATACAAGTACAAGTAGGTCGTAGGTAAAGTATAGTACGTAACTCGTGTTGTAGAGCATTTTACGCACTCACGGAATCTTTTCCATTCGTGCGTAAAATGCTCCTTACCACACACGTTACGTAATATACTATTACGTGGTTATAAACGAAAAAGTGCGTAACAATAATTTAGTGACTGAAATTTTAAGTTTTTGAATAAAAACATGTGAATGGCTATGTACTGCTCTCAGAATAAGTGTTGTTTTGTACCCCGTTGTACAAGCACTTCTAAAAGTACACCAAACAAAACATTTGTTCGTGTGCCTCAAGAGTATGAGCGTAAAAAACGATGGTTTAAAGCAGCAAGACGTGATATGCCCAAAACCAAGAGTGAATTTTTTTGTTGTGAAGTCCACTTTAAAGTAAGTTATAGGTAAATTACGTTAGGTTATGTTATCATTAATAAAATGTTTATTCAGCTGGAAGAAGACGTGGAAAATTATGTACGTTTTAAATTAATGGGTGGAAAAATAATAATGAAACGGGATGTTGTTCAACCAGATATCTACTTCGATTAAAATTTGATATACCAATAATAGACATTTTGTCCAAGTATCATTTGAAATTAATATCGATGCCTACTTCAATTCGAAATTTTGATAATTTTGCATTATTGTTTAGATTCTTAAAAGTTATTAAAACATGTATTCAATTATACAACTTGAAAAAACATACTTAACAATTTACCAACAATATTGATATTATGAATAAACATAATATCCATATATTAGTATTGACTAACATCTTTATTCTTGGAATCTGACAAACCAAATGTTCATTGTCAATGCTAAAGGTTGTGAGGTAGATTTCAACCTAATATGAGGCAAGTGTAAGTATTATAGTATTTAGTTTATTTAATAATTCCTCAAACGTTTTTTTAAACAGCTTTATTTTTATTTATCAGGGACGTTTACATGTATAATAAAAAGTCAATAATTATTCTTCACATTAAATACTTACATTGCTGCTTTTGCACCTCTAATTTCAGCTGAATTAAAACATTCGTGCCTTTTTATGTAATATATTACCATAAACATATCCACAGAGGGTAAATTGTTCGTGGAAGCTTTAACAAAGCCTTCGGCGGTCATCATAACTATTTAACACTAATCAAAAATACTATTTTACTAAGCAAAATATAACAAATTATAAGATTTCGTCACAATTTCACTCCTACACAAAGCTTAAACAACAAAAAACAACGAAAAATCGATATGACGCCAACGAACTGAGACGTATTTATATGCGAAGTTACGTCACGACCAATGAGCGGTCGTTTCGAGTTCCGTTTGAATTTCACCGTTGACCTGCTTTTTTTACCTGAAATATTTGGTGCTGGGTGGGTTAATCGATTTTGAACGATTGTAAAACCTATCTAAGGGTTCATCCCTATGATATTAAATAATATTTGATTTGATTTGAAATATATGGAAATTACCTAATTCTTTCAAGAAGGTCGTATTCAAATGATTTTTGGCAAAAGCTAAGACGACATACTTTGAGACTAACTTTACCTGCGTATTGCCAAATAAACCGGTTATGTAGATTTTTACGCTCCGAAGTAGCCTATTCGAATTGAGAAAAAAAATGATAGCTTCTTAATTTTTGGTGATATAAAGTTTTTTCACAAATAATTTTGTAGGGTTTTTCAAGAGATATTAGACTATGTGGCTTAAATTTCTCAAGATTTTTTAGTTTTCAAATGGGGTGAGTTTAAAAGGCTCGAATAAGGTGGTAGGTATTCGCTCGTAAATAGAGGTTTTGAACGACCAAATATTTACTGCCCAAAAATTTACGCACAGAGGAATTTTAGAGTTATTAAAAGAGCTTTTATATGTTACTTACTTTATCCATTTATTTGATTCCAGTTCAAATCGCAAGGATTGCCATGTAGGGGTATTATGTTGTTGTTAATTAATAGTATATTATTATTCAACCAGCGTATGATGAATGTTATTATTTACTGCCACAAGCGCTCGCGAAGCAATATCTCTCGAAAATTTTGCCGACAAATTCTTTTCCCTTGTCATATTATAAATGAAAATATCGATTCTATTGAGATAACAATTTTTCAGTATGGGTAGAGATTTGAATGGCTTAATTAAATTTACTTTTGGACATATATCACTGACTGCAGCTGTTATTATGGGAATGTTAGCTGTTCAAATAGAGCAAAGGGTGAGAAGAGCTTTTTAAATATTATATCTCTGTTGAAGTTTACGTTTAATGGCTGTCAAACACAAAGTGAAGGACGCAGCTTTCTGTAAGTTTGGTATTATACTGATAGATACTGATGGACTGACGCAGTATTGCTGTTGAAATAACTGATTTATCAAACTGAATGTATTTGGATTTTTTCCGTTGGTTTCCGACAATATTTAATGTTAACACTTCCAAAATTCCCAATATTATAACCCTACAATGGTTATAAGCTGCAATAAAAAAACAAGTCCTCCTTGGCTTTACCGGGGCAATTAACAGCACAGGGACGGCATCAATGGAAACCCTTATTGTACTTCCTCCGATTACGTAAAAGGGGAAGTCGGGAACTGGCTAGTTGAGGAATACCAACTAAAATGGAGGCTGCCACGAAGACACCTCCACACTAAGAATCTACTGAATAAGTTAGACAAGGAACTTAAACTGATTGAGAGAAATTGAAGACAGTTACCTACCGACCTGGTGACTGGACACTGTACCCTGAGGAAGCATTTGGACAGGATGGGCAGAGTTAGTGAACATATGTGTGAACTCTACGATGAAACACCTACTCACATACTCTGCTTCTGTGAGAACTTACAAGGACTCGGACGGAAGTACTTTGAAGTGGAAATAACACAACCATCACAACTACTGAAGATTCCCCAAGACAAATTGGTGGTCTATATAGAAGATACGAAGCTTCTGGAATGGAAGTAGGTGGATAACATGGGTAATGGTACAAAGTTCAAGTGCCTGGGCTGTTGAGCCCAACCCAAAAATATGAATGAATGTACTTCCTCCTTTGGAACTACTTTTTGTAAGGGCGGAGGCAATGATGGCTATTCTTAGGCTGAAATCGGCAAACTTAGGATCACCAAAAAATATTCGTGGACACACCGACACAATTATGGGACAATACTAGAAGAAATCATATTTCACATGAGATTTGATGGCATGACACCGGAGAATATATTCACTGAGCGAATTAATATCATCATCCCATCTAGGGAACAGAAAGGACCTAGAAAGGAAATGATCTCGGCTGTGTTTCAAGCAGAGACGATAGCCGCTACAGCATTTATTGATGAAAACATTAGAAGATCCTCTTCTGGTGTGGACAAAAATAGCGGACAAAAAAATGTAAATACTTACTGACAGCCAGACTCTGCTAGAAGCTATCAGTAATCCAACAACGAGGTCTTGACTGATGAAAAAACTATGCAGGCTGGCAAGAGACAACAAAGAGTCTCCAATATAGCTGCCGGCACATAAAAGGATTGCAAGTAATGAAAGGACAAACCAGTTAGCTGAAGAAGGTTCTTAAGGAGACCATAGGTCCGGAACCGTTTTCTGAAATCACAAAAGGTTGCATAGAGGAGAAATCGGGTACTGGCTAGATAGGGAGGAGCAGCTTAACTGGAGATCAACACAAGGGCACCTCCATACAAAGAGTTAACTGAACAAGGTAGACAAAAAGCTCTTAGCGTGGCTATTGAAACTGAGGAAGCATCGGCACAAAATGGGAAAAGCTAGTGACCCTGGGTGCATAAAATTTGAACTTTATGATGAAATACCTACTCACATACTCTGCTTCTGCAATAACCTATAAGGACTTGGACGGAAGCACTTTGGAGAGCAAATGATACAACCATTACAACTATTGAAAATCAATCCAGTCAAACTAGTGGCCTATATAGAAGACACAATGCATTTGGAATGGAAGTAAATAACATGGATCATTTGCTTAATTTTAGTTTCCTGTGACAATTCAGTCATATTTAAGTGAAGTGTATTATCAATAGACGTCAAGATAATAGTATTATACTATTATAACTTGGAACTGTAATTGATTGTCTGTCGAGGCACAAAGCCCGAGAAGTAGATGTTTGTTTTTAGTGAGCGGACTACTCTTTGAAAAGAAGTTTCTAAATTTAATTAATAGTATGATACGATTATTTTGACGTCAACATGGGTAATGCTACAAAGATTTAGTTCAAGTCTTGTGCTGTTGAGCACAACCCAAAGTAATGAATGAACCCTACCAGACTTAGGCTAATATAAAACACTTTTATGTTTTAGTACAAACCCTTAGGGGCTATTACATATCTTGGTGGTTATACAGCTGCCCTATTTTTGCTAGCATTAGCTGGGCAAAAACTAACAGACGAGGTAATATTTCTATATTTTTCAAAGTGTGCTATATAATTTTAGAGTGGCTAGAGTTCTGCCGGCGGAATTATGAATTTAAAATTAGAATTCTGGGGCGGAATTTTATATGACATATTTAGAAATCCGCGGAATCATAATTTATGCAAGCGCGGCGGTGTTATTCACAAATTCAAGGGGAAGGGTGATTATATTTCCTTCTCTCATCGTTTGTCGACAATACAACGACTGTGCAGTAATCCATTTAATTATTTTAACACAAATTTAAACAAAAACTAATAGGCTGCCGTTATCCCCTAAGTACCTATCTGGATTACTGCACAGTTCCTGGGAAGAACAGTTCCTGGGAAAAACAGTTTCTTGGAGCACAGTTTTTCTTGGATATAAAACTGTTCTGGAGATACAGTTCCTGAGAATAACAGTTCCTGGAAAGTCTGACTGTTTCTGGGGCACAAGTTCCTGTTTGACAAACAATTTATTTGGGTCACGCAGTACCTGTGTGGCTAACAAGCTTCTGGATCATAGTTCCAGTGTGACAAACAGTTCCTGTTAAGCTAAAAAGTTTTCTGAATACCGTTCCTGCAGTAAATCCGTAGTACCTAAATCGACAGCTACATCATCTTCATCTTCAAACAACTGTATTATTGTGCTAAGTATTTTTTTTTGTTGTATTCGCTACTAATTTTTACTCTATTAGTTTTATTTATTATGCAGAAACTTTAATTTCTTTTTTTAAACAGATTAAAAGTTAGCTGACCATTAAATTTGATTTTCTTTTAGGAAAGAAAATTGGTGGCGCCTTAAAATTACTTTTTCTATTTTTTTTACTAGTTTTGCTTAAGTAAATTATTTTCTTTATATTAATAAGGTAACAAGGCCCTGCGAGCTGATAGGTTAAAAAAAATTTATTGTTAGTTAGGCAAGAACCTGCATTATTCACTTTCAATTTTTTTCGTCATTCAACATCATAATTTCATCGGCGAAACTGAGCAACTTCTGTTTCATTGGTGATCAACTTTAAATTAGTGTTACATTGGCCTGGGTTTGTAAGTCTGACAGAATATTAAAAACGGCACTCGGACGATTTTTGGAAAAATAAACTTCAGTACAACGACTGAATTTAGGTATCAAAAAGATATGTGATGTAATGTTCCGCCGCGTTTGCGTAATTTGTGACGTTTTTGGCGGATCTCAGGGCGGAATTCTAATTTTTGATTCAAAACTTCACCTCTAGTCACACTGATATAATTACTTATGAATAAAATGAATAAAATTTAAGAGTACGCCATAATTTTGTTCTAGAGCGTGTCATTATCCGACGTAGTATTTGATTCAGACTGGCGTAAAGGAAGTAACGAAATGAAAAAAGATTTCGCATTTATTATAAGAAGAGCACAAGATCCCATCACAATTGACGCACTACCTCTTGGGTCCTTCAACTACTCTTTATTTATCACGGTTAGTGATATTTTACTTGAAATTACACGGTCAGTCATGTTTCTAATTGATACCTGATCTAATTAGGATTCTAAAATTTTACCACACATACATAGTAGCATAGAGTAATCCAATTATACAGAAGGAACCTCTTTTGATATTTCATTGACAAATATAGTGCTGCTAGGGTAAGAATACGCTACCCATAAAGTTCTTGAGCTCAGGTATTCAATTCGTTTGACTATTTTTCGCAGTGTAAGCTATTTCTACAGTTGTCGTAGCGCGTGATAGGTGCCGATACTGTTTTCAAAAGGTAAGTTCACCCAAAGCGTTGAGTGAGTGAAAAATAACAAGAGACGCACACACACACAACCTTGATGAGCCCGTCCCACCCAGGATGTTCCTCTCTAAGCGAGGTACATCTCCGGGGAGGACTTCCACCACATCCCCCCATCTTATCCGATGGGTCTCATCATCGTAGTTCGCGTTTCGGCGTACAGCTCGTCCCTAGCTAAAAGGGCTAGCAGCTGGGGGCGAGCCGTCTTCTCTTTGGCCGTGTAACCTCGGTGGTTTTTTCTTCGGCGGTCTTCCGTTTTGTCTGTGTCTTCTGTTGTGTGTGTTTGCGCTGCCTCTACAAAGTGCGTCCTCAGACGGTAATTTTGGCTGAAAACACCCTTATAGAGTGTGTCTTCTTTTCTTCCGATCTCTTACAAGCGACTTTAAGCCATTAGCTGAGCTAATAGCTTTGTCACCTGTTCGAGGATCTGTTGTTTTGTTGTTGTCGTCGTTGTTGTTTTCTTGTTAGCTGCGGCTTGGGCGTAGCTGACTCCTGTCTTCTTCACCGCTGTTGCAGTTGCCTTGTCTTCTGGTTGTTTGGGGCTTTTGGACATCCTTTGTAGTTTGCCGGGTGTTCTCCCTGGCAGTTTGCGCAGGTGGCCGGCTTGGTCTTCGGTCGTGGGCAGTCGTTGGATCGGTGTGGTCCTCCGCACTTCACGCATTTCGTGTTTACGTTACACGTCGTCTGTCCGTGGTGGAAGCCTTGGCAGTTGTAGCACTGCGTCGGCCCCTTTCCTCTTCTTTGTTCTTCCCACCTGATCCTCACGTTCTGGATGTGTTGTATTTTCCGGATTTTTTCTGTTTCTTCAGGCTCCAGCTCCACCAGGTAAGATGGGCAGCGGTCTTCTCTCTCCGAATCTGGAATGAAGTTGGGTTAGTCGTTTTATACTTACCCCTTGTCTTTCGATTTCTTCCTTGACTTCGTTGGTGTCCTCGCAGTGCGTTAATCCTCGGATGACGATCCTTGCCATCCTTCCTTCTTGTGGCATATACGTATACCACTCCACTTCTTTTCTCTCTTCTCTCTTCTCTCAGGTATCTCGTTAGGTTCCTGTAGTCCTCTGGTCCGTCGCAGGGTATTTTCACTCCGAGTCTTTCCCGGATTGTTATGTACCTCGTCTTTATATTCCTTTTCTCAATTTCCTTTCTTACGGAGCTCCAGTGGTGGATGCTCCGCAGAATGACGGGTGGTGGTCGGCGCGTCGTCGTTGTTTCCTTGTTTTCGCGGATGGCCTCGTCCATCATCGCTTCTTCGTTCGCTTTCCTTCTGGCGGCGGCTTCTTTCTTTTGTATTTGCCTGATGGATATCACTTCCGTGAAATTCATCTCCTCCTCTTCACTCTCTTCATCTTTCCTAGGGGATTCTGTCCTCTGCGTCTTCTTGCGGACGCTTTCTGAGCGGCTTCGGCTCCTCTTCTCCTCTTGCATCTCTTCCATTGCTTTTGCCATGCTTTCCATGGCTTTTCTTAGTCCGGTCATTTCCTCTTCCATGCGCTGGATGGTTTTCCTCATCTTTTTGGCGGCTTCTTTCGCTTCTTCTGCTTCTTTTTCGGCTTGGTCCCTTTCATCTTGGAGTATCTTCATTATTTCCATTTCTTTCCGGAATTTCGTGTTTTCTTCCACTTTCCTTTCGCATTCTCGCACCGCCTTGTCCGCCATCTTCATGGCTCTTGTTGCCTCGCTGTCCGAGTCCGATGTTGATTCCATTGTCCTCCTTGTCCTGTTGCTAGCTTGGCTGCTAGCACGGCTGTCGTTCTTCTTTTTGGGTGGCATCTTAATAGTTCCTGTCCTCCACAGGTCCTAAAACATACAAAACATCTATCAAATCCGGACTTTAAAAATAAAAATATTTTTCAAAACTTTCATAGATAGAAAATAAGTGTTAAAAAACACTATTTACGTTTAAAACGCTGTTTTCGTCTGCTGATTAGCTTTCGCCGGTTCGGCTGATAAAAAACTCAGTTGCCGTAATGATGCGCCTCTAGCGCGAGAAACGAAAACTAGCCACTTTGGTCATCGCCTTGATAGGAAACAAACGGTTTGAGATTAGACCTATTTAAAATATTCAGAAAACAATCTTCTACTGGTGGCGTCCTTTTTGTATGGATGCGGACAAAAGTAAAATATGAATTTTAGGTACTGATCTTTGAAATTCTTTATTTTTGTTTTGTAAAATTTTTATAAATTTGCACAAATTATATAGATATACAATAGTTTTATATGCATTCTATTGCAAATTTTTAATTAGTTTCAACAAAAAATAAATAACTTCCTCACTATACATTTACATTAGATAAGCTACCATGTAAAAAGGAAAATTTTGTT
>CAJUYI010000100.1:37560-52933 GCA_910591695.1 Galerucella pusilla
TTATTTATCCAGTTTGATAAACAAAATATATGCTTGTTTTTCCTTGTTAATAATATAAATTTCCAAGTAAAGTTTTATTATTGTAAATATTTCTACATCAAGTTTCACTCACATTACATTATGGTATTTCTCGATATCAAAACTTCTGTTGACTTCTAGTGCGTGCTCAATGTGAATAGAGAATAATTTAAACATACAGTAGCTTTTTTGTACATATTTATATCATCCAATTTGACATGAATAGGGCATGTCCACGTGACGTCACAAACTATTTTGACAACAGCCTGATGGTGAAACAATAAACAAATCGTTCAGAACACGTGTTTGAGTTTAGTTGGTTTTGCTTAAATGTTTTTTTAAGTTATTTTAATTGTTAAGCTAGCAGATTTAATAATATATAATATAGGTTAATAGTTGTTTGTTGTTCGATAATTATTGATCGTGTTTATTGTTTTACCACCGGGGTATTGTCAACTGTCAACATGCCCTATAATGTGACATTTGGTTACAACTTTCGCTATGGAATGTGGCCAATGATGATTCAAATTGTAGACTTGCATTGATCCCTCATTGGACACGACACCTGCGAGCAATTCAATACCATATGTCACATAATTGTCAATTGTTTCGGAAAGTTTGAAGACTACCCTTTTGGAACACTCTCTTAATTTAGTAACTTTTAGGGCCGGTTTTACAATAGAGATTTATACTAGGTATAGTTATTCTGGGTATAAAGTTATATCAGAATTTATACCTAGAATAAAACTGGTTGGTCTTACGATGCTTTTTTACACCGGTATAGCAATTATTGGAGTAGGAATAATAATAGGAACAGAACAGAAGATAACTATTTTTCAGTATAGATTGTTTATTCATTTGACCATAATTTATTCTGTATAGAAAGTATTTAAATACACATAGATTCAAAAGTTTTGCATCACCCTAAATCTCCGAAAAAAAAAATGTGTTCATTATAAATGGATCAGAGATGAATCAAATAATTAGTTTCAATAAAATAAAACGTGTATATTTGTCCAACATTTTTATTATCCAATAATAAACTTGCTTTAAACATGAAAAGTATTCTTAGAAATTAAATAAATTAAATACAAATTGATTTTTTTTTAAGAAGAGGTTAAGTGAGAACCAGCCTGAGGACTTTTAATAAAGAGTATTTCCACCTCTAGAATTTATACAAGCTTGAAGTCGCCTGCCCATGCTGTTTACCCAATTATTGATATTCTGTTGAGGAATATTTCGCCATTCTTCTTGGGCCGCATGAACAAGCTCTTGTATACACTCCTGGGTGGATTTCTTCGTGCTGCCACTGCCCTGGCAAACATGTCCCATGGGATTCATGTCAGGAGATAGGGCAGGCCAGTTCAAACGATTGATCCCTTCGGTTTCAAGATACCCATTCACAGCTCTGGTCCGATGAGGTCGGGCGTTATCGTCCATAAAAACGGAGGAATTGCCAACAGCTGCGCGCCATAGTCTCACGTGAGGATGTAGAATCTCTCTGAGATACCTATCACCAGTCATTGTTCCCTCCACATGAATTAATTCTGTGCGATCATTAAACATGATACCAGCCCAAAACATAGCACTTCCTCCTCTGAAGGGCGGAACGGGGCGAGCATGGGCAAGCTGAGCAACTCTCGTTGGATCCTGCCACACACGTATTCGATGGCTATCTTGTACCAAACAAATCCTTGTCTCGTCGGAAAAAAACAACGAATTCCAAAATTCTTCAGGCAAGGACGCGTGTTCTTGAGCCCACTGTAGTCGGCGAACTCTGTGCTCAGGTTGTAGTCTGGGCACTCTTATTGGTCGGTGACACCTCAAACCTGTCGCAAGTATTCGTCTTCGTAATGTCGAGATCGATACTTGAACTCCTAACGCATGTCTCATATCTCTTTGGAGTGCTGGTATTGCCATGGTCGGGTTTCTTCGGATAATTAAGTGGATATAGCGGTTCTGCCGCTGATTAGTAACACGCCTCCTACCGCTTCTAGGTCTATCACGAAGAGAATTGGTCTGGAGATACCGGTTCCATACACGAGACACATCACTTTGCCAAACGCCAACTCTGTTTGCTACGACCCTTTGAGAATGATCTTCTTCAACTAAAGCCACTATTCTTGCACGGTCAATCTCACTTATGACTTGACGATTCATGTTTGCACTTAAAATCCTAAAAATCAAATGCCTTGAATGTTAAAATGATCGCACTAAAAATATTATCTTACAAAAAAAACTGTAAACATCTGTATATTGCAAAAAATATGGAACATATTGAAATGGTGAACATTGATAAGCAAGCCAACAAAAAATTGTTGGCGCAAAAAAATTCCTTCGCATCTGAAGAAGGTAATGCAAAACTTTTGAATCTATGTGTATGTTTGGAAATACGTAAAAACACTTAACTTTGGACTTGTGATGCAATCTGAGGTCAATTTACAACAAATTGTTTGCAAAAACTGATAGTTTGGATTCACCATAACCAAATCCAAGCTTAAAAATTTGTATAGAAATAGAAAATGCAAATTTGACCGATTTATTGAAAGGTTTGCAGTTTCAAGCCGGTCACTGAAAATAAATTCAAAAGAATATTTCCCACGAAGGAAATATGCGGAAAACCAACACTTTTTTCGAAAAAAAAAAAGAAGAATCTCTGAAATAAGAACTAGATGTAGACATCTTATTCTGAGTAGTTTACAGTAAGTGGTGCATCAAATTTACAGCGAAAGAAAGCATGTATTGACAAACAATTCGTGATCCATTCATTCATTCATATTGGTTGTACCCAAGAGTCCAGGCACATGAGCTAAATCTTTATACCATTCCCCAAACTTTTCATTTCTATTTCAGAATCTTCGTGTCTGTTAGAGATCAAAATAAAGAATTCGCGAGCTGTTCGAGAACAGCTCCCGAATTGGACACGAACAGCTCCCAAATACATCGTCCACACAAGAAGAGATTCAGTTCTGTGTTCAGTTCGGTCTAGTTCATTGAAAAGTTCGAACTAGAACTGTACTTTCATAAAAATTGAAATAATTAAATTTGAAAAATGTCATCGTTGGAAAGCGATCTCATAATAATATTTCGATGTTAAAATCTTCAAAAACAGCGCACAGTGCGTATATTTTATGATACCGAACAGTCAACGTCTACACACATACTGAGCTCGCCACGTGTTCGCAAACAAACCCTTTAAAAGTACCGACTCGATTCGGAACCCCCAAATAAACTGCCAAGCTGCTCTAGAACTGTTCGCGAACAGGCGTATACACCAAGCACGAAAAAGTTCGCAAACTATTCGAGAACAGCTCGAGAACTGAACAGCTCGAGAACTTGGTCTGTACCCAGCTTTAGGTAAACTCGGTCGCAAACTTCACTCAGTTATTTCAAGCTTTTGCTACCTTGGCGCCATCCAGTCTCTATTTTTCATCTTTTGCTACCCCTAGACACTTTTGCAATATGAATCCCATGTCCAACCCCATGCTCCAAGTATTTTATGCTTCAAAGTCATAAATTTGATAACCACTGACTTTGAAAATACTAGACCTATTTCTTCGACTATACCAAACAAATTGATTGTTTCATCCATGATTCCAACCTTAACTACGTGGAATTTTGTCAAATGAGATGAATTTATTTTTATAGGGAGCCTGAGGTATGTCATATTAAGATATTTCATCTTCTGAGTGCAAGTTCCCCATTCACATTCCTCATGATGCAAATCTTGTAATTCGTGGAATCGATCCATTCATCTGTGTAATATTTCTGTTGGGAAGTTTGTTCATGACTTGTTTGATTTGATAAGATACCAAAATTATTTCATTTTCACTTTCATCTATTGATAATAATTACTTATGAGTGAATTATTATTATTATTAAATTGATTCACTTCAGCATTTTCTAAAGAATGGTAGATGCTCTTGACAATCCACTTGGTAAAAATAGATTGCTAAATGATTGCGTAATTAGCTATTAATTTTCCTTTTCCAGTAATTTATTTCGTGAGCTTTCTTTTTTCATCTACATCGCATTTCAGACTTTAAAAAGATTCAATCTAACGTGGGAAATATAGAAGGCTACTTTTATGTGTCAAACATTCCTAGCCGCTCTTCGCAAGAACGTAAACTATATTTTTAAAAGTAACTTAGGTACAAAAATTGAAATTACATTTTTTTTCTCTTATTTTTTTGGGAATCAAACGACAATAATGTTTTTTCCTCCTACCCCTATAAAAAGTACACACTTTCCTTCCTCAAATCAGGGAGGAAACTCATACTTTTTCTCCCCCTCATTTCAACTAAGTTGTAAACAAATTTCAACTTCAGGAATCTTAGATATACGTTTTTTGAGTTCAGAATGAGAATCAGAAGCACTTCTAGAAGTTACCACCATTACCATGTGCTAAGCGAAAATATTTAAAATACTAAAGCTCCTGTTCAAACCCTATCTTCTTCCAATGGTGTTCATATAAGTGCTGCTCAAAACTGCACATTCAGTATTAACATAAATAATTTTAAAATATAGTTAAGCAATACTATGTACTTAATTGTATAACATATATTGATAAATTTGCTTAATAAATAATTCTTGTGTTCTTAATTATATTCGTTACCTATTTGTGTCGTAAATAAATTTTCAAAAAAAGGTAGGTAGGAGAAAAAAACGTATGTATCACATGTGGCACTTTCCTCCCTAGTAATACAAATAGCTATTTATTTTTTTATTTCGACGTGTCGGTAGCGTTCCAGCTACCATGTCAAGATTAATTAGTAATTTAATAATTTTTGGTCCCTATCTGACACAACAAAAAAATGTTTCCCAAGAAAATAAGAGAAAAAAGGATAAGTAATGCCACAAGGAACGTACAAAAGATATCTCACATTTTATTTTCCACTTGGATAATGTGCTTTCCCATTTTTTTTCTAAACCCTTCGACTTTTCTTGTCATTTTTGAATACCTATTCCAAAAACTTCATGTATTCCTTAAGAGATTCATCATTCAAACAGCCAATATATCCAAATTGGAAAATTTCTACTTTTAACACAAAAATAAATTTTTAAAGAAACAAGAACAAATCAGAATCCGAAAAATGCAACACGTTCTGATTTGATCACAGTTGAGATTCAGAACTGTAGAACGTGCTGTTTACCTGTAGAAGGATGTATTGTAAACATCACCTTTGGGTCAATTCACGTCAAATCGACCAATAGTTGGAATTTACCCCTCTCGATTGGGACGAATTTTGACCAGACGTTTTTTTTATCCCATAACGAAGCTCTGCCAAAGAATAAAACATTTTTTCCACTACTAGCTGTGAAGTTGACAATTATTGCTTCTTTATAGCCAACTTAGAAGTTGAATTTCTCTATTAGTGGTTAATAATCTTTTCTGTTATTAATCTAGGTCAATAATGGACAAATTCAAATATTTTGAGAATTCAGGGATAGTAGCTCAACAAAAACTTGTGCAACATAATTTTGTACACCCAGGAGATTGTCTTTAACATATTTGCTGCTTGAAATTACCTATCAAGATAAAATTATTTTAATGAAAATGCCATCAGTTTAAATTTCGCGCTCAACCAAAAATGACTGATGACATAACGAGTACGTTGAAAATAATATATCGAAAACTGACAGTGTGTACTTGTCAGTCAGACGACGGGGTAAACGCTTCTCGTGGTGCGTTTGTGAATTATTTTTAATTTTGGTCTTAAATTTGGCTAGTAGTTGAAAAAATTGTATTTACACCATGGTGGTGAAGAACACATTTATAAACCTCGCACCTTACTCCGCTCGGAGCAAAACCCCTCGCGAAATAATTTTGGTGCACGGTAAAAAATAATAGTCTCCACCACCTTGGCACAGATTATAAAGAGAACAGATACGAATCCCGGTAAAACATCAAACGATTTTCAGCTCCGTCGTCAATGACCTTGGACCTTTAACTCGGTATGTCCGCGATGTTGCCAGTTTAAAATATTTTCTGAATTTCTAACCAAATTGCAGTGTTGACTCGGGGACAATAACAATTTCTAGTGCCGGATCTAGTTTTTTTGGAAGTTTCCACTAAATCTTTAAAACTGCGCCATGAATTAAAACGATAATCATTATCGAATATATATATATTTATGTATTTATTAAATAACTATATGTACATTTATATGATTTGTTATAAATAGTCATTACTCTTGGAAAATTAATTAATAAATACATTTTTAGATAACACAAATAATTGCAAAAATAAACTAAATTTTAAAGTACAAATAATTCTTAATTTATTTATTATCAAAGGGAACACAATATACACCTATGCAAGGAAAACTTTTGATAATAATTTGTAGCATCAAAGTTAATATCAAAAATTTCTTTTATCATAGGCCGGGATATTAAATTAAATAAATAAATTAAATAAATGGCGTTATGAATTTTGAGCACAGGCTACAAGTGATTTTGAGCATGTTTTGAGGTTTTGATAATGTTAGGTTAGGTTAACCGTCATCGTTATTGTGCATGGTTGCCAAAGATGTGGTTTGTGAAAAAAGTATATATTTATGGTATGATTTTGAAACATTATAATCTTTTTCATTGTATAATGTTTTCAATGTTAATAAAATTGATTTAAAACAAGTAACTATCACACTTTAAAAAAATGGTTATAAAATATTTGACCTATGATCGTAAATTGAAGGAAATATTATGCAAATTGACAACCCTGTTGACAAATTTCGCGGAGCAGCCCGAACGGAGTCGACATAAGACGATGGGCATTTAAATGGGTATGTCCACCCATCTCTCTCTCTCTTTTTACTGTTCTCTCTCAAGCTTTCGTAACTGTTTTCTTTATAATCTGTGACCTTGGTGTATAATATACTATTTTCTTTGAATATCATGTATTCACAAAAATAATAATCATGATACTGAATTTATTAAATTTAGCACATTCATATTGTATCTAACATTTATACATAAATTCCCTTTTGTCTGATCTATACTGCCATATATGTATCTATTTTTATTGTGGTTTTAGTATTGCTTTCCGAGCGTGAACAATTCTCGATATTCAATCGAACCAATTCGAAATTCCGGTGATAACAGTTCCGTTATCAGCGTTGCAACAACTGAATGAACATTGGTAGGATGTATAAAGTGAAACTTGATATGATTAGAAGAATACATAGACACACGTTAAATGTGAATTCAACCATTATTCTCCTAGCAATATTCATGGGGAGTAAACGACGAATTAACCAAAAAATTTGTAGTAAAAATTATACTGACTTTCTTGTTTTAAGTCAAAACTGATCTAATTAATGAAAAATTGTCAAGTATACACGAAAACATATAATTACACGAAATAACACAAAAACAACCGAGATTATATGATAACTGAAGCACACAATTACTAGCAATAACAAGTAATAAAACACAATAGCACATGAAAACAATCAATTGCACAGGTGAACACTAAAAAACGACAGAGATCACAAAAAAATACGTTATTACATTCAAAAACGTACAATTCTACATAATAATACTGCGAAGCACACAGTCATACTCAACAAGGTTCAAAAACTAACAAAAACACATCAAATAGTTATAAACGGATGAGGTTAAATATTGTAATCCGAAGCGCAGTCGAGGATTATGACAACCGAATCCGTTTTTTGCGTATCGGCGGTGTGTCGTTCAAGAATTGTCGTAATCTCGCTGTAAGTTTACATTTTGATTTCGTGGAAAAAACAAACCACGTACCTCGTAGTTGAACAGAAAAGTCCCAACATCGTGTTGTCATGGAACAGTTTAACAACATCACAACAATATAAACGTCAGTTTTTTGTGTTCGCGAGATGTTCGCGAGCTCGCTTGTACAACGTCCATGGATGGAAATGAAGAAATTGAGGAACAAAATGGAATTTCTTCAGAAATATTGGGAGAATTATTTGCAACTAGTGTTGATTCACTGCCGAAAATAACTCAAAAGCTATATCAAAAAGAATATGAAAATTTTGAAGGTTTACGTAAAAGCAAGAATGTAAAGGTGGTTAAGTGGGATGTATTATCAGTCTATACGAAAAGAAAATCAGAGGTTTATTCTCCGAACTCGCTGTAGACCAAGGTTTTAATGTTAAAACTTGATTTGAAACTCTATGACGGAACCTTCCTGAGGTAAATCCAGAGATTATAAATTCAAATAACGATAGCAGCACAAGCAGCAGTGGAGATGAAGAAAATTGTATTTAGATAGTGACTAAGTGACCGAAGTTTATTTTTCAATAAGTGTTTCATAAGTTCTGTTCCAACCGTAGTCAGAAACTGCCAGAAACGATCAGAGAATAACTGGTCAAAGCAAACAACGTGTTTACTTTCGCGTAATTCCTATCACTGATTGCAATGGTCGACTATTCCTTGATCGTTTTTGACAGTTTCTGATTGCGATTGGAACAGACCAAAGAACATTTTAATGAACTGTACTACTACCTGCAATACTGAATAAAATATGAAAAGAAATTACAAAGGAATCATGTTCCATTTGCTACCCTAAGGTCCGGTTCTATCACCTCTGGTCACCAGTGATAGTTTGTCAACCACTGGACAGGTGTTGACCTTGACGTTAGGAAAAAATGTGTTCTATCATCTTGTGTCAGCTACTTTTGACTAGAGGTTACTTAACATCGATAGTTTTCGTGAATGTACTATCCATTATAAATATATTGTACAAAATTTGACTTTTCCGCCTAAAAATTGCATATAAAAGTTTGGTTATAGGTATGTCAAAGCATCTTGTTATAGACAATTTATATTTCTCTATGCACCTTGTTTTGTCAAATTGTTTTCGTTTCTATAATGGAAGAACAAAAAATAAAAGGAAAGAAGAACTTGATGCTTTATTGGTATTTACCAAAAAATATTATAAAATAATATAGAATAAAAGCACAGATGCCGTAACCTGGAAGGCAAAGCAGCAATGTTGGAAAACACTGCCGGTGAGCTAAGCAGTTCCGGAATTTATGGCAGAAGATCTGATCGTCACTGAGAATTTTATAGTAAATTACCCTTTCACGGATTAATTTTTGTCTTCGAGGTTGAGGCATGGGAAAGAAAAACTCATCCTCATCTGGGCTATCAAGCATTATTTTCATAATGATACTTTATAGGATTTATATTGAGCGCTAACGTCTTTCATTTACAAGTAGTTAATTGAAAATAAATGGAGATGTGCAGTGACAGAAATATATTTATTCAGAATTGTCAAGATTGTAAAGTAAGCGGTCATAGAACAGCAAACCTCTTGTCAGATCTTGTTAACCATAACTAGAACTCCTAACCAGAGGTGATAAAACCGGCCCTAATTTAAACTAATTATAGGTACGACACTGACCGGCAAAGGGGCTCATCATAATCAAGTATAGTCATTTATTTGGGAGAGCGATCACCTGCGCGATCGCTCGCCATCACGTTTGACGCTTGCTGTAGTTGAATAAGAAATACTCTCAAGGTTTGTACGGCTATTTCAGTGTCTGTTCTATTGTGGGATATTTTATGCAAGCTCTGGGAATATATTCAATTTTTTCAAACATACTTATCATAACTTTCGCCATATTTAGATTTAAAAAGATCAGCTCTCCTCAACCAACTCATAACAATTATTTGTGCCACCAGTTTTTGTAAAATCAGGGACCTGAAATAATTTATATTTATTTCACCTGATACATTAGATTAGATATCTAACCGTGTATTTATCCAAATCCCAGAATAACCCTTTTGCTTTAGTTGAGAGCTGGAAGACTATAGAAAGTGTGTTTAGCACTTAATGCGAAATATATGTTTAGCAAATGGGTCAAGGCTAATGAATTAACAATTTAACAAATTCAAATTTCTCTAAGATAAGCAAAATATCAGTATTAGCAAGCACTCTCACGTATTTATAATATTATATTCAATAACATCATAAGAAGCTCCAAGGCTCTAAAGGAGCCTTCACAGGTCGAGAACCGTTTTTGGGAAATCACAAAGGATTACATAAGAGGGGAAGTTGGGAACTGGCTAGTTGAGGAACACCAACTCAAATGGGGACTGACACAAGGACACCTCCATACTAAGAGTCTACTAGATAAGTTAAACAAGGAACTCTCGTCCAGGCTGCTGAAACTGGGAAGAGAAATTTGAAGACAGTTACCTGGTGACTGAACACTGTACCCTGAGGAAGCATTTGCACAGGATGGGCAAAGTTAGTGCAGAAAATGTGAACTCTACGATAAAACACCTATTCACACACTTTGCTTCTGTGAGAACTTACAAGGACTCAGAAGGGAGCACTTTGGAGTGGAAATAACACAACCTTTACAACTACTGAAGATCCCTCCAGATAAACTGGTGGCCTATATAGAAGACACGAAGCTTCTGGAATGGAAGTAGGTAGATAACATGGGTGATGATACAAAGATTCAGTTCCAGTGCCTGTGCTGTTGAGCCCTACCCAGACGTATGAATGAATTGATGAATCATGATTAGCCACTGTCAAGAAATTACATAAAAGTTTCAGTCACGAGGCTGATTCGCTACTCAAGAAGTATCGGGCTGGAGAATGTAATCTAGATTCAGAGGACCAGAATAGAGATCTGGAAAGGTTACATTAGAACCATCTTATCAAATCTAATCCAGAAGAAACTTTCTTGAATACGGATAATGCGGTTATATTGACATACTACGATAGCTTCCAAACAGAAACTGTCAACGCACAAAATAAATCACGCAGCTTGCTCAAAATTTGGCCTAAGTCTATTAGTAGATGGCAGCTGACAAAAATTCAAAACAGTTACTTTATTGATCAAACTATCCTGGTGAATAGAAAAACAAATAAATAAATTCCATGCATATTTTTTTGTTCCTCCTATAAGACCTTGTTCCGTGGTGTATATAAAGAATTTTCTATCTATTTTCCAGAAACCTCTAAATCTAGAGTGCATTTTCCAGTTATCAATTCCTATGTGTACGAGTCTTATCGACCATGTTTTAAGGACTTTTTACGCCAGCGACTGTAACACTGAAAGTGCTATTTCTATTTTTGTAAATTGAATTTTTTATCTTTTCAGATGTTGAAAGCTGCATATTCCTACTTTACACTTCTTCAGCAATCGGTTTTCTAGATACAAAAAAAATAATGGAATTATGACTAATTTTCTCTTTTAGAATACATTCTTGCAATTACACAATAAATGGCTTGATGGCACTTTGAATAAAAAGCATAATGAAAATATAATACTTTTTAATTTTTCAATATATTTTTTTTAACGTTCTAACGAGGGCGTTCTAGATACCGTTGTCAGGAATGAGCATTTTAAAAAGTGTTTTCCATCCAGATACTTATAAAAAATTCGAGATTAGACAATATTATATAATAATAATTATTATGTATGTCTACAAATTGAACAATATACTGTACACTAACAAGCAATTTAACAATAATAATCTATAACATTGATAAATATAAGCAAATATACAGAGTGCAACATCCAAATAGGATAAATTCGATAGCGAATACTTAAATGACGACGTTCTCTTAGGAGCAACAACTACTACCCTGGCTATATGCCACAAAGGCTATTGGAATAGTAATAAAACCCTCAAGTTGATTGTAGCTTTTGGACATACTACTACCACTACTAAATGAAATGTGCAGGCGAGCCTTGTCCTGGACAACTTAAGCCAAGGTTCCGACACTGAGGCCACTGGCGGGCCCATTGTGCCATTCCTGCTACCTAGACATCCATGAAGCCGAGCCCTTCAATAAAGGCCACAACCTTTTTCAATGGATGTCTGCTTGTGTCTCCAGGGGCCATAACAGGGTCTCCGAAGATTCGCCTGCGTAGTACAGCCCAGTGTGGACACTCTAAGAGAACATGAACTGACGTTTTGTCAGTCATGCCGCAACCCCTACATAGGGAACTCTCCTCTACTCCTAAGTTGTGGAGGTGTTTCCTCATACAGCAGTGCCCTGTTAGGAGTCCTGCTATCTTCCTTAGCCTACTCCTTGGTAGTTCAGTGGCTGCCCTGGCGTGTCCATCAGTCCATCCCTTCAGTAGAAGTTTGAATTGTCTAGGACCCTGCAGAGCATTCCAATGAGCGAGGTGCTGATTCCTCAGCCACTTCTTCGTCTCCTTGCGAGCTTTTGGACATAATAAAATAGATATTTCGTAGAAGTCTAATTAAGTTCTTTTTACACAACCATTTTTAGAGTGAAAACTTTACAAAACTACACTAAAACGACGTTTAAACTTGAAGAAAACAATTTGACACTCAGAACTTTGATCTGCTTTAACAAGTTTAGCGAAAAAGCTACAAAAGAAATGTCAATTACAGCAATGGTAATAAAAAAAACAGTTTATTTCTTTGTGATTTTTTATGTGAATTTTTCGTAGCTAAAAAGCGATTAACGAATGTGATCGGTTATGGCACAAAAAGACAAATACTGATGAGGTTAGCAGCAAAAGAGGGAGAAAAAGTGTACTTTTTCATACTTCCCAGCTTTCGTGAATCTCTATTCACATATTTAGGGAACTACAAAGTGAGAAAAAATATAATTCATAAAACGTCGACTACGACAGTTTCATAATTCACACTAAGTGAGAATGTATCATTGATCTTAACATTAGGAAAAGTGTTAATGGTATATTCCACACCGAGGTGGGAAGAGTTTCATTACTGTCGAGAGGTTAGCTATTATCTCGAGACAGGAATGAAACTTCCCACCGATATTTGTATACTATTTTATTTATAACCACCATATACCTATCAAAATTTTTGAACTTTTGAATATAAAAAATATTCATCTAAAATACATGATATTAACGATCACATTATTTTGGAGAGTGGCAAGTGATAAGGGCGGGTATTGAGGGCGGGAAGTAGAGGTGTGTAATATGACATTTTCTAACCTTCAATGACGTTAGTGATGACAGCATTGGGTATATGGTTGTGAATAAACATGTTAACATTCAAGAAAGAAACAAGTCAAACTTGCATTACATAATACACTCATTTTGTTTGAGAAATGATGGGAAGTTTTCCGGGAGTTTTGCATGTGGATTAGGTCTATTGGGATACCACATTTAAAAAAACACGCCGCTTACTTCACCTCAAGGTGGTATGGAAATGAGTTTTTTGGCCAAAACGCGGAGTTCGCACGCTAATACTAGGTATTGACTTTAAGAAAAAAATATAAGAACATAAATTGTTGATAATGGTCTCCAGTTTCATTTTGTATATAAATGCTGCTATCGTGAAATAAGTCGGAAAGGAGGTATTGATAAAAAACTGTTTATAGGCGCCATTCTTTCAATATGGTGTCGCCAGTGGTAAACATACGAGGTAAGGTTAGGTTAGGTTTGTGGTGAGTGGGTCTATAAGGCCCTCCACAGCGACTGGCAAGGGTCTATTGTGGCTCACACCTATTCAGATTTCACCAAAAAAATTCAGCTTCTCAGCAAAGCCGATTAGTTTATTTGGTTAATGATATCTCAGGTCCGGGTTGAGAGAGAGATCCTGCCAAACATCAGATACCTGATTCGAGACGCGGCGGGGCAGGCACAAATTATATGCTCCGCTGTTTCATCATCTTTCAGGCAAAGACGGCAAGTCGGATTTTCCGACATATGATTATTCAGATGACAGTGGCTTGTTAGACAACGTAGGTTATGCCTGCTATATAGTCTAACATTTGTTAGGAGACATTCTTCGAAGGATGTATAAAACCCTTTGAATGAACCAATGCTGGTACATTATGCCAGAAGTCTAAAGATCTTCTTGCTGTCCAGGTATTTAGTGTTTGGCAAAACTTATTGCGATGCCAATTGTAGGTTCTGGGCCAATAGAAACACCTGCAGCTCCCTCCCTTGCAAAAGAGTCTACATTCTCGTTTCCTGCCATGCCAGAATAGTTCGGGATCCAGACCAGCAATACTTTATTGAGTTCTTCTATTGAGGAGAGTCTTTTTTGGCAGTCTAAAACCAATTTCGACGTTACACGTTGAGAGCTTTAGCTTTGTGCTTTCAAAGCCGCTTGACTGTCCGAGAAAATTTTTATTGTTCTATGTATGAGATTGGCTTGCTCCACTCTCTCCACACATGAAACAATGGCGTAAATTTCCGCCTGAAATACGGTTGCATAGGATCCTTGAGAGGTTGAAATGTCTGTCCTATATCTGCGCCCGTATACACCAGCACCAGAGCCTGAGGGTGTTTTTAAGCCGTCTGCTCTTGATAGTTCATCCTTATGGAGGACCTATTTATCTCTATTTGTGACTTTCAGTGTCCACTAACATTCTGCTCCGTTCTGTATACGAGAAGGCAAAGTCGGAAATCGGAAAAGGCAGGTAAAAATCTATAGAATCACCAATTATCAAAAATCCCGGAGACCGTTCCAGGTAAAACATGGCTAAACCTACCAAATGACCGTTTTATACAACCACTAGCTAACTACTTATTATTTTAATATGTGACTGCTGGTCCTATTAAGTGAAGCTCGTAATTCATGACTACCTTTGATCAAAGTTAATAACACTTTTTAACGATGTGGACTTTTAATATCACACCTCATAAAAAATCTTTCCTAATGAAAATAACTTTGTTTCTTTCAGAATAATTTTTAATAAGCGATCTAAACGCCCGATTGTTTATGTTCGCCAAAGGCGGACTTATACAACGATGTAATATAACAATGTACGGGGAAAATGCCATAAAAAGTAGCGGGGTATCGTGAATATCCAACCCAGTGGCGTATACAGGGTGTCCCGTAAATAAGTACTGTAAATTGTAGTAGAAGATCGCTAAGATATATTTTCCGTCGACGGTGTATAAATATGAATGTGCCATTAACGTTCTCAAAATTAGACAAAATCATACATTAATGACACCTATTAATGTGCATGATTTACATTAATCAAAGAATTTTCCATAAGCAACCCAACGCATATCTTTATTATTACAGATCATTAAATTTTAAGGATCCTCAAAGATTAAAATTATATAATACTATTACACCTACTTTTAAAAAAAGAAATGTTAGAGATATTAATGAGAATTATTTTGAAAAAGCCTTACATGAAAAACCTTGGGAACGTGAGATGAATGTAAATGACCTGCTGGGAAAAGTTTATGAAAATATTACTTCTGTTTTAAATAGTTTTGCTCAAGAAATAACTATATGTTAAATGGTTGGTTATGAATGGTATGATAATGAAATAAATTCTTTACAAAAATCAAGAGATCTGGCAAATAAAAGGGCTATAATTACAGGTATGGCTGCCGATTGGGTAGAGTATAAATATAAAAGAAACCAAGCTGTTAGTTTA
>CAJUYI010000100.1:62933-111783 GCA_910591695.1 Galerucella pusilla
TTTTTTCCCAGTATATATTATGTATAAACTTAATAATTTTAAAATGTACACAAAAACATAATATTCATAATACCACAAACATATTTAAAAGTATTTAAAAGTAGATAGCTGTACACTAATTCTGTCGTACAAAACTAAACCCCCGTATTTGCAAAACAATAAAAATGGCGTAAAATAACAATTAAACTTTAATGTTTAACCTTTATGTGACTGAATAGGTACCCGGGTACCTATTCAGATTTTAGATATAAATACTTTTTTTGTTTAAATTCGTTGAAGTGTGTGATTTCGTGACATTTCTAATCTAGGTTTTTTCTACACAATGTTACAATAGAAATAATATTTTTACGCTATTTTAGAAATAAATAAGGTCCAAAGTTTTTTCACCCAGAAATGACGGTGTAGGTACCTGGGTACCTCTATCAGTTTTAAATGCAAATAGATATTTTTTATAGCCAAAATGAAAACGCGAAGTTTATCTGCATATATTTATTTATATAAATGGTAACAAATAAACAAAAAAATCTTACATATAAGGTCAGTTGGTTTTTTGGCAACATTTTTTACATATAGTTTGATCTACAGAGTGTTCATTACAAACTGGCTTACAGCAGGATTTACACGCTTTACGAGTCTTCCTTTGTTTGAGCTTTAATTCTCGACAAATTTGGCAGCTACCAACAACCATAACACGCCCAGAAGCATCCCGTCTTGGTTGTTCTCCGGCTGGAGTAACAATGGGCTCGATTATTTGTCGACCAAGAACCATTTCTAGCGACTGACGTGTGAAATAATTACCAACAACTTTTGGAATAAGGGATCGCATTTGTATAGCGGGCAAGCACATGTCATGAGCAAGATCTTTTAGAAATCTTCAACGTTGATCAGTTGCTCTAAAATTTGGATTGTGTTCCTTGTAAATACAATAAAAAGCCAAGCCACCAACATCTATTGTGTTGAAAAAAAAAATGCCAATGGCCAACGATTTGTTCTACGTTTTACTGTATACTCGCCTAGCATCTTATCCATGGTGTCAACGCCTCCTTTTGTTTGATTATAATATTTTATTATTTCAGGCTTCGCCACGGTAGTATCATCTACTTGGCCTGTAGTGTGCATCGTTGATAAAAGAATAACAGATTTGTTTTTCTTTGAGAGTCCCTACCAAAGTCATCTTCCATGAATTCAAAGTACGGGCCAATTGCAGACTTGTAAAAAAATTATCCGTTGTTACATTTCTTCCCGAACCCTTATACTTTGCCACTAGATCCAAAACTGTACGCTCACCGACATTTACCTGTCGTTCACCATCTAATGGTTTTCCAGTGTATAGTTGACCTTGTAAAGGATAAGCATGGAGTTTTTTGATAAAAACAGGTATTTTGCGTTTATATTCCAAATTATTATACAGTAGGTACCCAGGTACCTACGCCGTCGTAAGAAGGTGTTTTTTTTCCCAGTCACATAAAGGATAATATAGCTTCACCTAATGGCTTCAAATTATGGAACCTGTATTACAGTAGAAGAAATGGACGAGTAAATTCATTTTTAAATGTGAAAGCCTTCATATTTTATCACTTTCATACAATAAAAACCCATACGGTGAATATCGTTATGAAAAATGAGGCCCTATACTAGGGACAATACCGGTATTTATTTTGATAATACGGTGATTGCAGCTATAGTTGAAATAATACCCTTCTTGGTGTGCGTCATCGATTGTGACGTATATCCGGGTTTTCGGCATGTCGTTTATTTTATTTGCTATTTTGACAAGAAGCTAACCTTAGATTTGATGAATAAAATTATCTGGATCGTATTCAGCCAAATTCGAAAAGGCAATGCAATTCATAATTACCAGCTTCTTTTTCTAACTGAAATACTTGAAAACTTTCAAAATACTGATGTTTTTCCGTGTATCTGGGCATATTTTTGTATTATTTAAATAAATAAAACAATAAGATTAATATTCACTTTTCATGAATAATAATTGACCATAAGCAACAAAGTACACACCTGACAAGAACTGTCAGTGTGACAGTAGAAAAAGACGTAAGACACATTGCCGCTACGAAAGTTACGCCTTCATAGTATGTTAACCTCGCGATTGATAGGTTGCGCTGGCGCGTAATCTAAACATCAACCAATCAAATTTTTGTAAGTCAAAGATTATGGTTAACGTTTGTAAAATATTCAAACGGTTCATTATGGTGATATTTTTTTTAGGATTAATCACAGACTTGCCTTTTTTTCCATTTCTTCCTACTTAATGTGATAGAAGGAGATTAACAATCGATGACGCACACCAAGAAGGGTATTATTTCAACTATATATTAATTGGGATATGTACTAGGAGAAAAGGTAGAAATGCCGGGATTTTCCTAAGAAAACGACCAATTTGTTGTAATCGAATTACAGTAAAGCAGCTATACAGTTTTATTTTAATATTATACACAAATATGCGGCAATAATACCTAATAATCAAGTTCAAATAGAAACATCTTAATATTGTTTTATATTAACACATTTTTTTTAGGATGTTTTCCACTGTACTTTTTCCAAACCCGTTAGGTTGTGATTTTATTTATGGGTCTGGAATGTCCAAAATATATTTTTTTTTGCAAAAAATCGAGTTTTCTTCAATTATCATTATTATTTTTTCCAAAATATAACTCATACTCATTACGTTTAATTAATGTTTCAGTAATTTTATAAATGTACAGTTTTGGAGTTTCTTTTTTTAACTTTAGCTACAGAAGGCAAACTTTTCCACAGTTGGAAATCTTCAAGTTCCATTTTTTCAACATTGACCCTTCTTTCTGAGTAGATATTATCGGCATACTAAGACAATTAGAAAGAAACACGTATGAACACGCCCGAAATATTGTAGACGCTACGGGTAATACACGTATTAGAATTTTACTAAAGAAAATCTACGTATTTGATTGCAAGTACGTGTTTATCCTATAGTAAAACAAAAATACGTGAACTTTTCTTAGCATTTAAGGTATTTTTTGCAAATACGGGTGAAAAAAGGATCGTTTTTTATCGTTTTTGAGCAAAATACGAGGTTATAGCATAGAAAAGATCCAAGTTTTTTATATTTTCATTATACCAGACACCATATCTCATTTTTCGTTTTTTTTTTTCAATTACGGGGGTTTAGCTTTGGACGGCAGAATTACAGTTTCTGATTTCCCAGTTTTCTACCTTGTACCTACTTTCAATACGTACCGCTAGATAGCACTACAATCGATCCACCGCAATATGGCGTCAAATAAAACCATCAATTCAGGTATCAATTTATTATTCGCCAACAGAATAAATACCACCCCGTCTCGGCTAATACTTCTATGGCCTTATGGCATGTCATTATTCCATCTCAAGTCAGGTCAGTTTCTTAGATCGTGAAAAAAAACTATACCTGTTTTGCTGAACTCAGACGGACCACAGCGACGCATCACAACTTCATAAATTTGGTTGTGGCTAAACTCAGACGGACCACAGCGACGCGACTAGTTTGTGTCAGCGTTGCCAGCACTATTACGTTCGTAATAGATCTATTACCAAATGGATTTATTTATTACACTATTACCGCTTTGCAATTTATTATGTTTCTATTATTGTGGCCAGAGAACAAAGAATCGAAAACAAAAATTTCAGACATAACACATCGTTGACAAAAAAACGCTGTAATTTTGCCTTTACCCGCTGTTGGCATTGGCTTTACTCCTTGCACTGGCACTACTGGGGCAGTGTAATGAAATTCGGCGTTCGACTTTTGACATTTGAGATAGACAAATAAAATCTTTCTCTATGACTTCTGATGTCACGACTATTTAATCTCTTCCTAACTTCACGTTTTTTCCAAGAATATTTCCATTCATCTATTTTCACTAGTATTATGAACGATTTTATGAGAAGTTTTTCTCAATTAAATATTATTTTTACAATTTCTGTTCGTTTTTTTGTTTATTTCTTTTGGTAATTTTGATTTTAAGAAAATGTCAACAGTAAACATGTTCAACTTTAGCGACATCTATGTTAGTTTTCCGTTAACCGTTTGGATGAACACCACATAATATAGAAAACTTCAAAAAAAATCTATTACGAATAAGTCATAACCTATTGTAAATAGATAATTTAAATTTTTTTTTTATATTATGTATAGATGTACATATACTTCAGTTAAAAAGAAGTAAATAAAATAAATAATATTGAATAATAAAAAATATATATATATATACTTGAATAATACAGAAAAATATAAAAAAAAACTATCAAAAGGTGAATAAAATATTGAATAATAAAAATACTAAAATACTTAATTACTAGGCGTGAGGCAGATATGTATGAGATGTCGTACCTGAAATTAAAGAGAAACGGATGAGCAATCAAGTCTACCAAAAGTATTTCTAAATTAAATGTAAGGAAGTAATTAAAAATTGACATTGGTAAATAGTTAACACTATTATCTCTCAGTGACATTTAGCCAGAAAACAACAAAATAAAGAAAATAAAGAACATGAAGAAAATACAGAAAATAAAGTTGATTCATGTCAAGATCTTATTGGTTTAATTTCCATAGCAAAGAACTGACCAAATATTAATTCTCCATTCCGTTGACACTGACCGCAGTGTCCCTATCGATCGATAAACAACAGGGCAACAACACTAAATATAGCAACAGGAATAATAAACAATCATTCCCATGCCAAAGTAGTGTGAAAACTAGCACACTGACCGCAATGTCACTAGCCCGTACAAACCACAGTACGACCCCTGGAAAACTGACCACAGTAATCCAAACACAAACGCATACACTGACCGCAATGTACTACGCCGGAACAAACAATATAATATTACTAATCTCTTTATTTTTCATTACACCTCGTAGGTGAAAATATATAAATCAAACAATACAACCCTGTAAGATTTAAAAATAAGGTTGTCTAAATCAGTGTTAACCAAATTGACTATAAAATATTAATTGATGATAATATTTAATTTATTCAAAGAAATTACTTGATTGTGAAATAAAACAAATGCTTATGGATAATACTTAATTACTCAGTGAGAAAACTCACCCTAATCGGCAAACAGCCACACACAGAAATCACCCTTGGTCACCAAGTTTAAATAACGACTGAACTAATTTCAACTTCACACAGCAAAGGTTTTTTAATACAATATTCTTTTCCTCATGCCTTTCTGTGAGATTTTACCAAAATTCTTCTAGGTAATTTGATATCTCCGTATTTTTAATGTTGTTAATATAAACATAGAAGTGACTCTTAAGGAGATTAAGATTTCAAGTGTCTGGGTGCCGATGTTTTGTATTTTGAAACTTTATAGATTTTTATATAGTGTGTCGCATTTAAGATGAAGACACCCCCATATTTTCGCTGTTTGAAAGATTACAGATTTAAATTTTTGCAGAGTCATACATGTTGATGGGCCACATCTTTCAAGTTAATCAACTGAAATCTGAACTTTAATCTCAGCCTACTACGATTTCACAAACGGGGTCACTTTTCGATATTTTGCTTCGCGTGAAAAATATCGAAAAAATATATTCGAAAAAGTTGTTCAAAATATCATTTAACCCCACATACCGAAATTCATCACAAAATTAGCATTTTTAATTTTTAAATTTTTTTGCCCACCCACATTTATTGTTACAAGATATTGATTAATTTGATCAATATTCCTTTGAAAGTGCTGTTTATTTTACTAGAATATTTGAACACATGACACCGTGTCAAAATTTTAATTTCCACGGCACAATAATTATCAAAATAAATAAATATTTTGTAAACTTGGACCAAAAAATGAAAAAATTAAAAATCCGAATTTTGTGATAAAATTTGGTATGTGGGGTGAACATAATATTCTGAACAACTTTTTTTAATAATATTTTTCATCTCTAACGCGAAGCAAAATATCGAGAAGCGGTCCTGTTAGTGAAATTGTAGTAGGTTAAGTTTAAAGTTCAGATTTCAGTTGACTTCCTTATCTCTGGACTATTTCAAGAAATGTGGCCCATCAAACTGTATGACTCTACAAAAATCCGAATCTGTAATTCTTCAAACAGCGAAAATATGGGAGTGTCTTCATCTTAAATGCGACACACTGTATATAGGGAGATTAAAAAAATTGTTCTTACACTATTACGAAATTCAAAAAAATTTAGTACGAAAAATCAGAAGCTGCTGGCAACACTGGTTTGTGTTTTTGTTGTCGTCATCTGTCATTGAAGACTACTTCAATTAACGACAATGGGGTTCGGTAGAGCTCATCAGTTTCAGTATGGAGAAACGAGGAGTGGCCAGTTGTCGCATCGCGAAGGCGGTCTGTCGTCCATGTGTTTTGCATTGAACCACCAACAACGACAATTTTGTGGGTGATACCGTCCACAGGTAGCGACCGTCGCTGAGATCAACTACAAGAAGTCGTTCGTCTGAGTAATGCTCTAATTCTATTGTATTTTCAATATAACCACGACCTCCGCCCACTAACAACCACAATTATGAAGTTGTCGTGACGCGTTGCTGTGGTCAGTCTGAGTTTAGCCTTAAGCTTGTTAAGTTCTGTTAAACTGTTGACTTCCTATGTTACTACCTCGGTTACTACATATACACTAAATTATTTGCCGCTCAGTTTACTATAGAACCCGATATACTGCCATCTATATTGAATTATTGTAATATTTTCCAGGTACTTCCCGGAATCGACAGAACTGACAAAATCTTTAACGCAAACGGAATTCCTGGGTCTACTCAATTTAGGTATAAACAACAATGAGAAACCGAAAACGTTGCTTCCAAAATTCTTCCGAACAAATCGTCTTCTAAATTGTCCGCACATACCTTTTTCCTCTGACATTGGCCAAATGATGATAAAAAAGGAAAATTGTACTGTACCGAGTTACGTCAGTGAACGAAAATTAGATCGCCTTGAATGGTATTTGAACAAAGACAGTACCACCAATACAGATTCGAACTACAAAACAGCTTACGCCCCGAGTAAATCCACTGCCGAACATATTTATCATTTTCCAGTAAAGCAGTACGGACAAACACGTGGCGATGTCCAATTAAAAACTTTCATCCACAGCCTTTGTAAACCTCTCACAGTTTTATTAACCAACGAAGATTTAACAAAATTAAAATCGGATTTCGTTGAATGTAAAGTTGGGATACGGTTACCGAGATTATCGAATAGACAACTAAAGAAGCATTCTCGCAAAAATGTGATTAAAAATGAAGTTAGACAACCTAGAATATTATTAGTAAATGAAAGAATTAAAAGTGCTAGACCAAAAATTTCCAAGCGACTTAATTGTACCGGTCTCAAAAGAAACACGACTGTTAGATAGATATATAGATAGGAAGAAACCGTTTTTTTCTTAGTTCAATTCAAAAGAATCTGTTGATTTTAAAATTTTCTCATTTAATTGGATTATATTGTTAGTTTACTGATATACATATACCTACTCTATTGTTAGATATTTATAATTATTACAATATCATAAAGTTCAAATTTATTAACGATTTAATGTATACATTTTTATAAATATTAAATTTATTTATTTTGGTTGCTTAATTTTTTTCTTCCTTCCATTTTTCTAGTAGCTTTGGAATCGGAAGATGTAACGATGAAATAGCTATCGTTATTTTTTGTATCTACTTTTATCATTAACATCCAAGTAATATCTTTTCAAACCCTTTCTCTACGCTTTTGTCTATAAAACGAATATCGCTAAAACCCCTTTTCTACGTTCCGCTGTTCCAAAAAAATGAAAACAAAATTGTTTTCCTATTGCACACGTCCCTTTGCTCTAAGATTTATAGCCTTTTCTGTTGTTATTTTCATGCCGCTTTTCTGTTTGATGTGGGACACGTGTTTATTTTAACCACCTAAGAATTTGTCCGTTAATTATTTGCTCCGCCTCCAGTTAAGAATTCAGCAAATCAGGGTTGTTTATAACCGGCAATTTCCTTTTCTGGCGCTATTTTTTTAGGAGTCTTCTATTAACTGTCCAGCAGAGAAGATATGTTAAGAATCTTCTATTAACCGTGTAGCGGAGAAGCTGTGTTAAAAGTGTCTTCTATCAACCGTGTAGCAGAAAAGATGTGTTAAAAATCTTCTATGGATGCTCACTAAGAAAAATGTGATGAAACTTCGTGTCTTGATCGCTAATATAGCATAATCATGCTTGAATAATACTAAAAAGTTTGGAGCTGACTCTCCAGGTGCATAAAAATTAAGTTCCGAATGTTCAAATTCTTTCGTTTTAATGTGAAATAACGTCGAGAGGCCTTATCGATGATCTGACTTCATCAATGTACTCTTTTCACTTGTTAAGAAGATAATAAAAAATAAGTTGGCGCGCAAGTTATCGTTTCTATACCAGCCCTCTTCCTTGTATGATGGTTCCAAAAAATCCTAAATTAGGCAAAGATCCAGGGATATACCTACCGTTACCCATTAAGAGTTCCAAGTGCCAGTGATGATATTTTTCTGCCGCTCTTGAGTCAAAGCGGAGAGGACACCGTTTACTGGTCGCAAGTTGACGTAAATAACTACCAAAGAGGTATGCTTTTAAATGAAACTAACTGTTTCTAAATATTTATATCGAAACAATTGTCAATTTACTTGCAATTTACACATTTTTACAAATATATTGTGGAGTCATTTAGAAACAGTTAGTTTCATTTAAAACCATATGATGAGTAGATTCCACGAAGTGAGGGTTTATACAGTTTACTCTACCAAAGAGGTATTGATTACCATTGACGACGGGAAGAAATCAACTTACACCCTTGGGTGGTAATAGTTTACGCCATATAAATCTGTCTCATTCATTTATATGAATAGTACTAATAGTACAATTATGAACATTATTTCCAAAATTTGGATACATGTTTTCACGTTTTTCCTAAATTTGTATGAAATGCTCTGATTCCATAATCTCTCCAAGTTTTCTTTTTCTCTTGAAGTACTGCAGGAGACTTCTGTCGTCGTTATATTCTATAGAATTTCATTTGCAACTTCGTTTTTATTGTTGACGATCTCCGCTACAAAACTTTTCCGTAATAGCTGCAGATTTCCATCTATCATGTTCCTTAAGAGCTAAGACATTAACTCCAGTATATGCTAAGCAATTTACCAATTTCACTTGGATTTAAGCAAATCGAATTTTTCCCAACAGGCTATAGTTTAAGTAGCCATTTTAATATCGCATGACGAAGCGAGGACTAAAATTCATCATCAATGTAATTTCAAACTATTTTGAAATAACAAACCTCATCGTAGCTGTTAGTCACTGTAAATTTACGCGCCATTCCATTTTTGGTATCAGGAATAGCAACAATTATGACTTAATGCCTTATTAAACATTGCACAGAGTTCACTTGAACGGAACGCTCCAGCAATTCCCATTATCTTCACAACCTTCACCATTAAATGAATATTGGAGGTTTCAAACAGAAATTCATTTACATCTTCCTTGCCAAACACACTGAATTTTTTGGGCTTATATTCGTCATTTCTTATTAAAAATGCTAACAAAAATTTGGATACTTGCAAATATTTATTTGGTACTATAAAAAGAGTATGAATCTTCACACCATAAGCTTGATGGAGACTTTTATACAGCATATTTTTCGAGGAAGTGCGTCAGAAGCTCTGTTTCTGAAACCGCAGTAGCACTCATTGACGCCATTGCTTGAAGTATTGATATGTTACTTCCTATCTCTTCCTTGATTTTTCTGGCAGCAACGACAGACAAGCGATATTTGCTGTTTCTTCTAAATACATTTGAGTTACTAATGACTACATGTGAAATCTTAAGGTACTGTCCATCCACTTCGCTTAGTGATAGCGTCTAATAAAATGTATCGGCTAATGGTGGTGAGATTATGAATCATTAGCCTTATGTAGCTATTAATAATGGGATGACATTCACTAAGACCTAAAAAATTTATTGTGCACCGTTTAGGTTAGTGTACCTCTTCTATCCAACAATCACCTAGGTGCTGTATCCAAGAATTCTTTATTGCTATACACTGGGCAATAAGTATGTGATTAGAGGCTCTTGTTCCCTTTCAGAATCTACATACTTCTTGCTTAACTAGTTTGAGCTTTTTTGAGGTGCCCTTCGTCAGGTGTTTTCTGCCTGTCTTACTCTCTCCTTAGTTTCCCAGCAGTATCTTTAATAATCTTCACCCTATTAGACCATTTTCTTTTTTTCAGCATTGCCCATTTCTTCCAATATTTCATTGGTGCTGATACCTCAAAAAGTTGTTTCAGCTCCTCTCTTCGTTGGTTTAATTGCGATTCCATTTCCTTCTACTACACACTGTGCCCTGGAACCCGTAGTAAGGTGCCGATGTACTTAGGTGTTTCGCACCTCAGTATTTCTCTACCAAGGCCCGTATTTTCAAGGGACTAGTGAGAATCTCACCAATGAGATGGGTGTATTGTATGGTTGTCCAAAACATGATAGTTCCAAATTTGTCGTATTTTTAAAGGAAATAGTGAGATCTGCAATATCACTGGACGAAATCCAATACGCATGTTTTTAAGCTTCTCGCCACTTCTCACCGCTTTTGGCGAGATTCTCTATCGGTCCGAACCATGAGAGATTGAATCTCTCTCGTTTCAGGCAACCCGTAATGTATCAATCTCATTGGTGAGATTCTCACTAGTCCATTAAGAATACGGGCCCAGTTCGCGGGGAGTTATGCTCTATTAAAAAAATCAAGGCTTTGAGATCTTAATTCTGACAGAGATTTGTTTCATCAAGGTGCATCGTACTGCTTCGCATTTTTGAAGAGCACAACTCGATTGGAACGCATCGGTTTTTGCAGTTAAGGTCATCTAGCTCGTGTTCCAGGTCAAGATGGTGTTTAATCTCTGGATTTTTGCGAGGTTTTCTCTGAGATAGGTTCTAATAGTTCTTGATTTCCTTCTGAGGCTCAGGATTGCTAGTTCTAATTTCAATGTAATAATAGAGTGATTAAGTGATAAGGGAAATGTCTTTTTCTACGACCGTGCGCTTTAACCCATTTTCCCCACTCATTTTAGTTTTGAAAGTGCAAATTTTGACCTTAGGTATTAGATACTTTTTCACTTCGGAAGTTATAACTATTGCTATAACAGGTAAATAAATATCTACGAAATATATCAAAAAAAATTCTTCCATCTACAAATGACTTGAAACCGTTGCCGTCATCGTCATCTTTATGCGACCTGCAACCGATGCCATCCTTATCAACGTCATCTACTTTTTACCAGTTAACACCAAATAACTCCACTGAACCGGCAGTTTTAAGTAATTTACAGAATGCAACAAAAATTGTGTTTTTAATATTAATATTTATAATAATTACTATAGTTTTTAGTTAAAGTTTTGTATATGTATGTTGCAATAAAATAATTTTTGAAAAATTGGTTTGTATACTTTTTTGTATATACGGTCGTGGAAAAAAATAATGTCCCTAACTCATGCGTAAAGTGTCTTTCCCGCCCTTGACCGCTTGTCCGAACTTCGCTACGCTACGCTTTCTACTCCTCCCGAGTAGCTGGCCTTGGAGGAAACAGACCTCTGTAGTTATGGTTTTCAGTATGTATTATATGTCTTCAGAGATCCATATATGGAGCAAATTATGGTTACCAGATGAAGTATTTTAGATCACCTACAGAGTGATTTATAGTTTCTGAACTATAAAGGTATTTCCACTGAAGATATTCTAGCAATTCTAAGGTATGTTAAGGCGGTACATAAGGTGAAGTTGTTGGTGCTAGGTGGAGATAAATCAAGCCGGTTCTTAATGTAACTCTGCTCAGATGTATAAATTCCTCTTGAGCAAATTTTATGTTACACTTCGTTCTCTATACAGATAGTCTCTATACTGAACATCCTCACTCGCTTAAAAATTCCAAAAACTATCACCGTTTATAATTGAAGCTTTTATAGTTATCTACAGAAGAATTTGGTTTATGTTTATATTGGTATAGTGGACGTAATATTTTTAATGCAGCTATCTGATCGTGTATCGCCTTTAAGTTATATTACGGACTATGGCGGTAACATATCGAATTACAGTCGAACAAAGAGCCGACAACTTTAAGTTCGCACAATATATATTACGGCAAGTATACCAAGTCACTATTTTCATTTTAGTTTTGGGCTGCATATGTACCATGCGATTCTCAATTTAAAGACGCAGTACAACTTACCCTGGAACAAATCGATGTCATTAGGAGATTCACTGATCATTATCAACCGAGACTGACTTTATGTACATCTTCTGAAGGTAAGTTTTTTTTAAATATAAATCATTTCAGTGTAATTTTCCAATACCTAGTCTTAGTTTTTGTCACTCGAACCACGGAGATTATGGCATGTTATGCCATCATAGGCAAAAGTCGGATTTCGAATATTAACACAAAATACTTTCTCCACAAGAACATAACCTCAAAACAACCACATATGCACGTACAAGCACATGAAACACCCAAACACAACACTGCAGGCACAGAACACAGAAACTCTGTGTTCTGTGACTGCAGGATTCATTCGGGTAGATAACATGTGACAAGTATTTACAATATGATATTTTTCAGTCGATAATATTACTTCACTACCTACCAATTTCCTGTTTCTTCCAAAAAAACAGAAATACCTCTCAACAGGCACCGCCACTACACATAGACGTAGTGTAATATAAATATGCATCTGCACCATCACAGACTAGAGCGTTAGAACAGATACATTCATATTTACCGACAGCCGGTATGCCATCATAAGCAACTTTTCCCTACTTTAAACATGTTACATTATAAATTAAATTTTAAAACTCATATATACAGTGCTTTTATGCTTGTATATTGCTGCAAACATTGTATAATAATTATTTATGATATAAGTGTTAAAAATACATTTTTAAAGCACGCATGTGAATTCTTTTTCTTAATTTCTTGGGAAATTAAACCACAATATTTTTAAATTCTTTATTTCAACGTTTCGGTAGCGTTCCAGCTACCGTTGTCAAGAGAAAATAAGTAGAAATTAATTTTTTATCCCTAACTGACACAACAGAAAAAATTTGACAACTAGACAGAAGGTTTGCTGAATGAGCGAAGCGAATTGTGCAATTCACATGAGTGCCTTAAAAGGTACTTTTAACACGTATATCATACAATATATTTTCTACAAACGTTCAAAAAATGCAATAATACAGTTTGAATTAAATTTTAAAAACCTTTATTAATACATCCAAAGGAGATATAGTAGGAGAGCTGGCACCAATTTTTGGGTAGGTATTTGAGGCAAGCTGAAAACTTGTCAGATACCTCTCCTATCATATCCCAACTAGGTATTGTAGACCTGGCTGGTGAGTAGCGGGGCTAAATCAACCCCTAAATTTTTAAAAATTAAATTTTTTTTTCCCAAAAAATATATTTGAGGCAATACGCAATTTATATATGTTGCAGTGTAATACTTAATGAATACGAAAAAAAATAAGCCAGATAACTCAATTGGGGTTTTAACATTGCCAGACGCGTGCAAAAATATTTTGCAAAAAATTATAAAAAATGTTTTTGAGGCAACTTGAAATTTTAATGGAGTATTATTTATAACTAGAAAATAAGATTCCCAAAAAGACAGATCATTTCGGTAGGGCTTTCTACCTGCCAGGTGATCAAACAAATAATGAATAGGTACGAGCCTGCAGTGCTATAGACAAGCTGTAGTGTGAGAGAGAGCGCATAATCCATATTTTTTTCAAAAAGGCAAGATAAGATCATACAAAATATTGATGAAAAACAAAAATTATCAGAAAGCATTAGCAGATCTTAGAGTTGCGCATGTTACCGGTTCGCGTGATGAAATTTTGCCAGTCTTAGAACAATTCGTTTGCGAAATTTATGGATTCAAAAATACATCAAATATAAATGAAGCACGATTCCTTAAATTTTGTGCGACTTACAAGGCCGACACTGAAGATGAACATTTCAAGAAAAAACTGAAAAATTGTGATCCCTCTGCCTCACCTCCATGCAAAGCTGAGTTAAAACAACATCTTCTAACAACGCAATACATAACAAGCATTTGGAGAAATGCACATTTGCGATTTCCCAGCTCCTTAACGCCTAATAGAAATGGATGGACACTTAATGAGGATACGCTAGATTTTCACTGGTTTGACGGAGATTGTATGCCGCAATTGGTATTCGACGCTGATGTTCACGAGGAAAGTAAAAATAACGATGATGAAAATCATACTGCAGGTGAGAATGAATGGTTTATTTTTAATAACTGCTGCATTCAAATTTCTGTGATTAATTAAAAAAATAAATATATATTTCTTGTCGCAGATGGTTTAGAGGATGCCGAATCTGACACAGATGAATCCGAAAATTACGTTACTTCTAATGAAGAAGACACAGACGAAGAATGTTAATTTATATCTGATTTGGAATGAATAGAATTTATTTCTAATTTCTTTTATACTTAAAATAATTGTACTGCTGGAGAATTATTATATTTTTATAAACCTGGTTTTGCGATTTTTCATGTTAATTATTGATTTTTTTAATACGTAACCCTTATTAGTTGTAAGATAAAAAAATTTTACATTTCCTATAAATTTTGATTTAGAATACTGCCAGAGAAAAAAAACAATTTTTAGTTTTGAATGTAGGGGTATGAATGTATGAATCCTGTAAAAAAAAATTTGGAACAAAAATTGTTAAGAAAATATATATTTTTTCAAATTCTCTTTAAAAAATAAATATTTTTGCGGAAATATGAAATATTTAAACAATTTATAACGTTTAAATTCGAATTAAATTTGGCAAAATAACTAATTTTTGAAAATTAAGAAGAAATCACAAAAAATATGTCTCGTTAACGTCCATAAATCAATACAATCCCTTTTATGCAAAATGTGTTTAGTACAAAGTCCGAAAATTTTATATTGTTTACTCCGAAATTTTAACTAGGAACATCATGGGTTATTGTAAGTCACGCGGTCTCGCCAGAGCCAACAGCAGCGCGGCAAGCAAGCAAGACAGCTGTCTTTATGCGCTCTCTCTCACACTACAGCTTGTCTATAGCATAGGTCTATAGCACTGCAGGCTCGTGAGTGGCAACAGTGTAACTTAGGCGATAATACGTACTATATTTTTCGCTTGCGAAAAATCACCATTTTCAAGAGTTTTAAGAAGAAATAATTTAACACCACTATTCTAAAGTGAAAGTAAACAATAACAGTGGCTTGTGTTGCAAAAATATCTCATGTAAGTACTACAACGATAGAGAAAAACGAGTTTTAATTATCAAAACCAAAAGTGAAAAAGCATTAATTGCCTAGTGATAATACGATCATCATTAATTTATTAAAGAAATACAACTCACGATATTGGCGACGTTGCCGGAGTGTTTAGGAAAGTTACAGACTCACTAAAAAATTTCGGTATGGATGAAATTAAAGAAATGCTTCAGTGTATACATGAAAAAATGAAAAGTATGGATGAAAAAATGGAACAATTTCTACACGAAATGAATGGAATGAAAGAGGAGAATATGAAACTGAAGCAGCGAGTGGAAACAAGCGAAAGGAAAATAGAAATACTTGAACGAGAAATAAGGGGAAAAAATATAGTTATGAAGGGAATTCACGAAAACGAAAATGAAGATGAAGCTGAAACTGAAAAAAAAGTAGTGTCCGTTATACAGAAGATGGGGATAGAATTAGACACAGAACAAGAAATAGAAGGAGTAAGAAGAATTGGAAATCAAAAGAACGAGAAAGGAAGACCAATCCTGATTAAATTAACAAAACAAAAAAAGAGAAACGAAATCCTGAAAAACTCGAACAAGTTAAAAGGCACTGAATTATGGCTAGATCAAGACTATCCACTGAGTGTACAACAAGAAAGGAAACAACTAATCCCAGAACTAAAAAACGCTAGGCAGAAGGGATTGAAGGCAATTCTGAGATACAATAAATTAGTTGTTAATAACAAAATATATACAGTAGAAGACATCAATGAAAACAAAAATATGGTATGGAAAAATGAAAACGAAGAAAATATAAATAGTTCCAAGAGAACCGCTAGCCAAAGATCCCCCAACTTCGACGAACAGCTAAAGAAAATATCAAAGACCACGACAAAAAAGTAGAAGAGAAAGATAAGGATGAAGAAAATAATAAAGATGTAGGCAGGGAACACGGACATGAGTTATGCAAAGGAAAAACAGAAGCAACAAAAAATGAAACAAAAAAACAGCAAAAACATAATTCAAAACAAATTAGCAAAGAAAAAAAAACAAAGTCACAAGAACACAATTCTCTTAATATATTATTTTGGAACTGCCAGGGTATAAGTACTATCAACGATCTTGACGCACAAGAACTCGAAGATATTTACAAATTTCCTATTATTGGTCTCGCAGAAACTTGGATCACCTCTCCCGAATTCAATGTACCCCAAACGCTAACTAATTATAATGTATATCACTGTCCAGCGGTTAAAGAGAAACAAAGAGGAAGAGGTAGTGGTGGAATTTTGCTTCTTCTATCAAAAAACATTGTAGGTCTTAAAAATGTAAATGTAATTGCTATATGTAATATGTGGATTGTTGTAAGATTTTGCGTTAATAATATCTGGATTATTTTAGGTGTTGTATACTTAAAACCTGGGTTGGATGACTATGTTTGTATAGAACTACTAGAGGAAACCGTAAGAGATATAATTACTGAGTACCCTAATGATCATATCTTTATCTGTGGTGATTTCAACGCTAGGATAGGGTGTCCGACGAGTCTCGACGAACAACAAACACATGCGTTCGATATTCCCATAGAACTACGTGACTCAATGGATAAAGTAACTAATCGCCGAGGAACAATACTTACAGAAGCGCTAGAAAATCTCAGCTTCTTTGTATTAAACGGTAGATATAGCGATTATAAAGGTAACTATACATATATTGGACAATCTGGCAGTAGCGTCATCGATTTAATTTGGGCAAGCTTTAACAGTAAAGATAGTATTTCAAATTTTTTTATAAATGAAAAATTTCTATCAGATCATTTCAGTTGTGCACTAACACTATCAATAAACCCTGGGCTCACAAAAAATAGTATAAACAAAGAGAGTTTTAATAAATCACTAATTAAATGGGACCCTTTAAAAGCAAATTCTTATAAAAATATATTATCTCAATGTAATACAAATTTACAAATAAACTCTGTTGAGGACTTAGATAAACAAATAAATACAGCAATACGCTCTACAATAAAACTTCTAGGAATGGAAAAAAATAAAAAAATTAGAGTAAATAACACAAACAAATCTAAACCGTGGTATGATCAAACCTGCAGAGAAGCTAAACGAAAACTTTATAAATCTAAAAAAAAATTAATGGAAACCAAGTTCAATCAAAATGCAATTTCTAAATATAACAAGTTGAAAAAAGAGTATAAACTAGTACTAAAAAATAAAAAACAAGCCTATGAAAACAGTGTAAGAAGTAAACTTAATAATATCAACAATCCAACTGAATTCTGGAAACACATTAAGTCAAACAAATCAATAAACGATAGGAACGATATCGACATGAACACAATGGTAAATTATTATAAAAATTTCTATATACCACAACCAATCTTACGAACTCAATATATAGACGTTTTGCATCCTAGCTTAGATACACCTTTTTCTAACATTGAAATTTTGCAAGTATTGAACCAAATAAAAAATAACAAAGCTCCTGGGGAAGATAACATATCTAATGAGTTTTATAAGCATTTACCTGCGGACTGGATTGCTGCTCTTAAGGTTCTTTTTAATCAAATCTTTTCAACTGAGCAAATACCTCCCACGTGGACGAAAATAAAAATGATTCATTTTCACAAAAAAGGTCCAAAAGAAGATCCAAGTAATTATCGTAGCATAGCTCTAATAAATCATAAAGTAAAGATATTCACCCAACTGATTAATAATAGATTAACAGATTTTGTAGAACGCCATGAGTTACTACCAGAATGCCAGTCGGGATTCCGTAAGAATAGAAGCTGTGAAGACAACATATTTGTGTTGTATACCGCTGTAAATAACTACCTACGATTCCCCAACAGAAAAATATTCGCTTTATTTGTAGACTTTAAAAAAGCATTTGACTCAGTGGACCACAACCTACTTTGGGAAAAATTATTTACTAATGGAGTAAGTGCTAAGATCACCAGACTTTTAAAACTTATGTATAGTTCAGCTTCTATATTTATGGAACAAGATGGTACATTATCTGATAGAATTAAAGTAACAAGAGGCGTTCTACAGGGTGATACCCTAAGTCCCCTAATTTTTTCAATTTTCATATCAGATATAGAAATTTATTTTAAAGAACAAGGTGCTAAAGGTGTAACTCTAGACGATGGTAATAATATACATATGCTCCTGTATGCAGATGATCTAGTTATATTATCTGAAACTCGAATAGATTTAATACGAAACCTACAACTTCTTGAATCATACTGCAACAAATACAAACTGGAAGTCAATTCGACAAAGACAAAGATAGTTATCTTTCGTAGAAGCCCAAACATCGGTCAACACCCCCAATTCATTTACAAAAACAGCCATATTGACGTAGTTAATACATATGAGTACTTAGGTGTTAACTTCTCATTTAATGGTTTATTCCTAAGTAACCTCAAACAACGAGAGCAAAAAGCTAGATTGTGTCAAGGAACTCTATTAAACACTATAAAATGCTCAAAAGTTTCATCGATTGAATCCATAAAACTGTTATACAACAATATAGTGATACCTACGTTTACATACACAAGTGCCATATGGGCTCTTCGATACTTAGAACAAGTCGAAAAAACTCAAAACTATTTTTGGAAGCTTCTTTTATTTTTGCAAAAATCAACAGCTGCACACATAATAAGAATCGAAGCGGGTATATGTAAAATTGGGTACCACGTAATAAAACAATCTATAGAACTGCTACTAAGGTTAAAATGTAAAGACCATAACAGATATGTTCACAGGGCCCTTGTACGTACAATAAAACTACATGAGGCGGCCAATAACGGCAACCTAAAATACAACTGGGCAAGTCAGTTAGTCCACATTTTAAATGCTTACTGTGATTCGAATGTAAATATTAATAATATTAATCAAACCATAAAAAATACTCTACTCAGTAATTACCTTAACAAAAACTTTGAAGAAGATGTAAATAGAGTATTACTCAGCACGCATCATCCATCATTTAAATATTTATTGCATGGTGATTTTAACGGTAAAAATTATTTACATACCACAATTCCTCTGCATGTTAAAAGACTAATAGCTCAACTCCGTACATCAAACTCCGAAAAGTTATATATCTATGTAAATAATAACTCGTATAGGATAGATATAAACATTATTTGCTCTATCTGTAACCACTTAGTACCCGAAACCCTCGAACATATACTGCTAGTCTGTCCGATGTATAAAAACCTACGAGATCATTTTATCCAACCTCGAGGACTCTCAGACGATTTAGACTCTATATTGTCATCTACAGATCATACAGTACTCAGTAATATATACAAATTTATAGGAGGAGCAATGAAGCTTCGGTCATTTATTATAAACGAATAACCTATTAATAGATTCAACACAACCATCCAACCCGTGGTAGGTATGTTTTGACTGTAGTAATTATGATTTAATTTACCTGTTTTCTTTCTTTTTTTTTTTACTATGTGTACCTAACTACGAATAGCCACTCACTGTTCATGTATTTACATTTACGTGTGAACAATAAACATTTCATTTCATTTCATTTCACTGCAGGCTCGTACCTATTCATTATTTGTTTGATCACCTGGCAGGTAGAAAGCCCCACCGAAATGATCTGTCTTTTTGGGAATCTTATTTTTCAGTTATAAATAATACTCCATTGAAATTTCAAGTTGCCTCAAAAACATTTTTTATAATTTTCTGCAAAATATTATTGCACGCGTCTGGCAATGTTAAAACCCCGATTAAATTATCTGGCTTATTTTTTCTCGTATTCATTAAGTATTACACTGCAACATATATGAATTGCGTTGTGCCTCAAATATATTTTTGGGGGAAAAAAAATTTAATTTTTAAAAATGTAGGGGTTGATTTAGCCCCGCTACTCACCAGCCAGGTCTACAATACCGAGTTGGGATATAATAGGAGAGGTATCTGACAAGTTTTCAGCTTGCCTCAAATACCTACCCAAAAATTGGTGCTAGCTCTCGGACTAATAATTTTAAATTGCACCGTATATTACGTACCTTAGCAACCATTGTTGATTTAATCGTTTACGAATGTTTTGATGCATCTGTCAGACGTTTGTTAGTTTTATTTAAAACGTAGTTAGGGTTGTAGATTTTTCTTAAAATGGAAGAAAGTAATGAAAATGATCCATTTGACGGTGGCCAATAGAGCAATCCTCGATTTGTTGCCGAGAAAATCCAGGGTTCAATACGATATAGCCTATAATAAGTTTCAGGAATGGTGTGAAGCAAAATGCGTTTCTGGAAAATATACTGAAAATGTATTTCTGGCCTATTTTGAGGAGAAAGCAAAGGTATGGAAGGCATCATCTCTGTGGTCAAATTATTCGATGATCAAATCTATGAAACGTATAAAAAGCGATGTAGATATCAGCAAATATATTAAGCTTATCGCGTATTTAAAGCGTCAAGCAGAAGGTTACCGGCCAAAGAAATCAAAAATCTTGACTGGAGTCCAAATTGACCAGTTTTTGAAGTCTGCATTAGATGATGAGTATCTTCCTATGAAAGTAGTTGTGATTGTGGGAATATTTGGAGCCTGCCGCAGGGAGGAGCTTTGTCAATTGACTGTTGACGATATGGAAGATACTAAAACCAATGTTTCACGAAGTTTTACTATTATTGAAAAAATTTATTTGGATCTTTATCGAAAATATGTGGCTCTTCGACCAGCAAATGTCGGACACCAGCGATTTTTCTTGAAATACGTGAAAGGTAAATGTACCAGAAATCCGGTTGGAATTAATTCGTTTGGAAAAACTCCTGCTGTTATAGCAAGATTTCTGGAACTTCCAAATCCGAACCTTTATACGGGACACTGTTTTCGCCGCTCTTCAGTGACCTTACTTGCCGATGCTGGCGCAAATTTGACGACAATTAAGCGTCATGGGGGTGGAGATCTTCTACCGTTGCTGAGGGGTACATTGAGGATTCTTTGGAAAATAAGAATTTGATTGCCCAAAAACTGTTGACAGTGCAGCGAACATTACCAACAACATCAATCCAACAACAAACATCCGAAAATATTGTGGCGTCAACCTCGACTGGAAATTCCATTTTTTCTGCGCATCATTCCTCCTTATCCACGGAAAATGGTAAAACAGCAGTGCAGGAAATTAATTTGTCAAATTGCACAAATTGTACTATTAATATTAATGTTAATAAATAAAATCTAAATATTTTGACGTTTGCTTTCAAAATTTGACAATTCACTTTTACCAGCAGTGCCATAAACATTTTAAGGCACTCAGTGTCTTAAAGTGACATTTTTAAGGCTTCTATGGAGTGCTAAAAATGGCATTTTGAACACGTTTGTAGAAAAACAATATTGTTATGGTTATAATTAATAACCGAGCAAGCTTTCGATTTCGTGCGATCCCCATTGCCTAATCCACTACCGGAAACATCACCGATTTCAATTTTGCGAGCAATGGAAACTTTTTTGTTCATACTTTCTTCTAAATACCCTCTTTCAACCTTCGCCGATTCCCATCCACCAAGTTCTTGTAGGTCTAATATATCTCCTTCAGCATTAACAAGAAAATTTGCCGAAGATCTTCTAACGCAGTCCCTAGTATACATATTAGGATTTCCAAGTGAGATATACTCAGTTGTTTTTCGAGGTATTTCAGAGGAAAAATGAATGCTGCATTTCCCTTTTCTATATTATGATACAGACAATATTTGGTGAGTGACTAGGTATTTAGTTTTAGTTCAATTTATCTTTTTCAATTCTTAACATCTTAACAAAAGAAATTACACTATACAGAAACATAAAACCTTCTCTTATCATTTTTATAAAACTTTTAAAGTCACGATTTGAATTTCAATATCACTTGTAATAAAATACTAAGTCTCCTTTTTGTCACATACATTTTAATTCACAGAATGCAGTTTAAGTATGAATTTTGTAGAAACAAGTTATGATTTTGCTCCATACTTATTTCTTTTGATAAATGCAGCTTCAGATGTACCTACGGGATGGAAAAAAGAGGCATTCTATAATAAGAACCAAAAGCTGTAACATAGACCGACCAAGGTTTGCAAATGTACACACCTACTATTTGTGTGAGTTTACAACATCAGATACCACAGCGAAAATCCGTTTCTCCTTTTTGGATTTTTGAGTCGGGAATGGTAACAACTAGCTTGTCTTCTATTCTAAAACGTCAACATCTTCCGTGGTCATATTCGCTAATTCATTGGTTCGACAGCCTCCTCCAATTCTAATTAAAAAAGCCACTTTCATCATTAAAATCTCCTCGTCTGGGACAGAACGCACAAACTCGTTGACTTGGTCTCTTGTAAATACTTTTGATCTCTTTGCTCTATAACCAAAGTTTTCGGCCATAAATGAAGCAGAATATACCTGTACCACCCTGTACCAAATGGAAACAGCATGTTATACATTTTTGGAGTCAGCTGGGCAGGGGAAAAATGAAAAAAAGAAGGGTTCCATCTTTAGAAAATGGTGATGACGTGATTACACGAACGAGGTTCACCCTGTATATAAGATTATAATTTGGAAAAATAGTAAATTAAAATAAAAAATCGACCTGTTTCGGGAATTTCTAATTTAATTGTTCATTTAGCTAATAATGAATTTATGCGTTACTTTATGCACGCACTGTATAATACATCGCCCATACAATTACATACTCTAGTTGCCTTTCTACGAACATTTAAATGAATGAATTTAATTATAAACTCTCTTATATAAAATTTTTATGTATACCTATATTGTCCGTTTTCTAAATACAACCGACTTCTCTTCTTTGTTCACGCGGTATACCTACAGAGAGACTTTCACCTTATTCAGAATATTATACTTGACGATCAAATAATATGGCCCGGAGATCACTAGGTCCAAAAAATGTTCACATCAATCAGGATATTATATGTATTACCTACATAGCTAGCAGAAAATTTATGAAAACAGTAAACAAAAACCAGTTTGTGAATAAGTTTCCTGAATATTATAAAGCTCTTACAAATTAATTGATATGTGACCTTTATTTCAGATATCAAAAGTGCCTATAAACGAAGGCAACTTTGTTCTTTGATAGGCGTAGAAGGAGGTCATTCGTTGGCCGGTAGTTTAGCTGTATTAAGGACACTTTATCATGTAGGTGTTAGATATTTGACTCTTACTTCCACCTGCAACACACCCTGGTAAGTATATTAACGTTCTTTCTTGAACGTACCATTTGTATAGGAAAAATATCGAAAAAGTGTCCAACAGTAAATAGCAGCTGGTGCGGGAGTAGCTAGAGGTTGAAAAGACAGAGTAAAGTACGCCGATAGAGTTGAAGCTGTAAGAAAGATCCGTACAATGATAGAGTTCATTTAATACTCTTCTTGGTATGCGTAATCGATTGTTAATGTCCTTCTAACACATTACGTTGGAAGAAATGGAAAAAAAGGCAGGTCTGTGATTAATCCTAATCAAAATATCACAATAATGAACCGTTTTATGTATTACAAACGTTAACCATAATCTTTGACTTGATTTGATTAGCTGAGGTTTATATTACGCGCAAGCGCGACCTATCAATCGGCAGAAATGACTCACGCACTCAAAATATGATGCAAATGTACCTTTCGTATTGGCAATGTGTCTTACGTCTTTTTCTACTGTCCCACTGACAGTTCTCGTCAGGTTTGTACTTTGTGGTTCAGGGTCAATTATTATTTATGAAAAGGGAATATTAATTTTATTGTTATATTTATTTAAATAATACAAAGATATGCCTAGATACACGGAAAAACATCAGCATTTTGAAGGTTCTCAAGTATTTTGAGTTAGAAAAAGAGTCTGGTAATTATTAATTTCATAGCCCTTTCGAATTTGGCTGAATACGATCCCAATGATTTTATTTATCAAATTTAAGGTTAGCTATATATCAAAATAGCAAATAAAATAAACGAGATACCCAAAAACCAGATATACGTCACAAACGATGACGCACACCAAGAAGGCTATTGAATGTACTATATAATACACAGAATGTTTTATTTAAAAAGTCCATCAGTGCAGCCACTACGCTTTTCTGCTGAATGTTTTATCATAACGTGAAAATATGCTCATATGGCAACATCGCTACACGAGATTGGAAAACCTTTTGTTTGTTTATTTAGTTGCTATTTATTTTTATAATTATGAAGTTGTTATTTTAATGTGTCCATGTTCCAATAAAATGTTATTGTAGAGTACTCAGCACTTTGCTGTTTTAAAGGCTTCTGTAATAATTATAAAAAATAATAATCAAATTTAACATAATAAATATTAGATGAAAGTAGATCGGAAAAAAAACTGAATGAAAGGTTTTTGAAAAAGCCTCTTTGAAAAACCTTTGAACGTCGATGAAGATCGCTGAACTAAATCCTCCTAGATTTATCTATTTCAAATATCTTTAATGAAAAAACTATAGGGAGAGCTAGCTCACTTCAGAAGATTTGTCCGAAGTTCACCAAAGCGGCATATTTACGATCACAGTCAATAAAAAAAATTAACTTTTGGATTTGTTCTTATTATTTCCTCTGGTTTCGGTTTAACGGTGATTGTTTTTCTTTTATTTTAGGGCCGATTGTTCTCATGCAGATTTACCTGGCAAAAAACCGGAGCACGGTGGACTCACAAATTTTGGAAAGGTAAATATAATTTTCGAAAATAAAATACAACTACCCTGTACGAAAATCTATTCCAAATGTGGTGTTATTGAAGTTGTCCATATATTCATACTACAATATTATACTATGAACCAAAACTTTGACAATACTGAACTTGTGATATTGTTATACCCTGTATGTTAAATGTAAAGTACCTAATTATAGAACTTAAAGGTCTCAATATCTTCAAACTATAATACACTGTCCTATTTTTTTTTTCAGAGTGTTGTAAGGGAAATGAATCGACTGGGAATGATAGTTGACCTTTCTCACGTGTCTGTTAATACTATGAGAGATGCTTTAGAAGTTTCCAAGGCCCCTGTTATATTTAGTCACTCCTCAGCACATGCATTGTGTAATTCAACCCGGAATGTTCCCGATGACACTCTGAGGAAGTTGGCTCTAAACAAAGGAGTCATCATGGTCAATTTCTATTCACTTTTCTTAACTTGTAAAGAAGTGTCCAGTATATCAGATGCTGTTGGTGAGTCTTTGATTAGTTTTTCAGGACACAGTGTATTTTTTTATGCTATAGTCTGTATACAATGAATGCTCTGGGAAATCAAATGTAAATTTGCATTTACTGGACCCATATACCTAATACAGTATATAAGTTATTTAATTGCCAGAAAATATTTGGTAAATATATGTTCGTATACAACGACCGTATAAAACAGTGTATAATTGTGGCATATTACTTCATGAATGAATATTTTATAATTATCTATTATACAGAGCATTTCAATTAAAACTTTTCCCCCATAAAATTCTGAATACGTCACTTTTAGGAAAAAACACGTTAAAAATCATATAAAAGACGTCTTTTTGCTCATTTATAGTCGTTATAGCTTTAACATTACAAAAATGTACTGATAAATGCTCTTCTGTAAGTAAAGAAATGTCAATAAATAGTAGTTTGTGCAACTAGTGTGGATATGATGGCCTTATCGCACGAGGACGAAGTTTGAGCACGACGCCGTAGGCGGAGTGCTCAATCGTTCGAGTGCGATATGGATAATCCACACGTGTCGAACAGTATATTTTTTCTACGTCACAGTTAAGATAAAATCTAGAAAAAAAAGCATTTTATTAAACTACAACTTCAAATTAAAAATTGTCAACAATTTTATTAATAATTTTACCAATTCAATTTTATATTTTCACTGATCCTTTGTGATAAATTCACAGTTTTTATATGTACAATTTGTATAATGTTACGGTTCCCTTTTTTGAATCTGCGATGCTGTTATAAGTAGATTTTGCGAGTCGTACTTGCGCACGAAGGGTACCATTATCTATAATAATGAATGTTCTGCTAAATATTTCAAGTGTCTACCTAGGTATTGTTGTTATCAATATCGAGCAGAATAATCATTCAGAAATAAAATTAAAATCAATAAAAAAACTTCCCCACGGGGATTTGAACTCTGAACTACCGCGTGAGAGTCTGGGATGCTTACTACTGGACTACCAAGGAATATGCTGAATACCTATCTATAACGTCAAATTTATGACATAGTTCTAAAAACTGACGTCTGTCAAGAGTCCCTTTAAATATCCATTTTATTCTGTTTTTAGTATTTGTTGTTAATTTGTACGGATTATTTTATTTAAGATTACTTTTGTGAATAAATATTCTTGATCCGGTGCTTCTTGGGGAGACTTTTCTGAAAACTTACTTTGACGTTCCTTTGAAATTGAAACAGATGACTTGACGGGTACTGGACGCAAATGCTGATTGGTGGATGTCATATACATTCTAGGATGTATATGAAATCATATCCATTCAGTTAACCGATATGGCCTACATTTCCATTCGGTAAACTGTGCAGAAAATGGATAATATACATGTGGGTGTTGAAAAAGTCTATTTCTTAACTATTTCCTTTCACAGTTTGATTGATGACTTATTTTAATACTATCATGTGTTGTCATTCTATCAACATTTAATTAATCAAGCTGTCGATAACGACTGAGCGCCGCAAACATCGCTTGTAACGCCGTTGGCATGAAATGGTCGTTACGAGGCGACAAGACTAATTTCGGTTTCTGCGCAAGTCAGTTGGCAAACTTCACGTTGCTCCTTCTTATGTGTAACGGAGTCTACTGATAATTCCAATGTAAACTATACCTTTACTGGGGCACTAACTCTACTCAATTTAATAAAATACCGAAAAACTGTTTTTTTTGTCAAGTAGGTAGCTTAGCTTTCATAAAAATAATATATATCCTGCAAGATAGAATTGAAATTGTAGAATTTTAGTGCTTGTTATTGAATGCTAATATTTTCAATTTATAACTTCAAATTTCGTGATTTACACAGTCAAAAACCGTGCTGAGATCACAAAAGATCCTAACAGTACTTTCTCCTGCATATATTATATCGCACGTCAGAGAAGTCGACCATTTCATGGGTCTTGTAATTCAAAATTTACATACGATTATCACCCAGGATAAAAGCATACGGGCTATAATGATGTGAATAATTTGTATTTCTTTGTAGCTCATATAAATCATATACGAGATATAGCTGGAGTAGATTCTGTTGGAATCGGAGCTGGATATGATGGGATCAACTAGTGAGTATACATGAAACGTCACAAAAATGTTAACTATCACCATTCCTCGAATAAATTGTTTATACCGCTTATCTTAAAAAATTAATCCAGGCGGATATGACTTGTTCTATTACATTTTGATATATTCTCAACATGTCTTTTAATTTCAGCGTACCGCAGGGACTAGAAGACGTCTCTGCTTATCCCACGCTCTTCGCCGAGTTGATTGGGACCGGGAAATGGACCGTTGATGATCTGAAAAAACTGGCAGGCTTGAATTTTCTTAGAGTATTCCAAGCGGCTGAAAAAATCCGGGACGATTTCAAAAAAGCGAATGTACCACCTTACGAAGACGTCATGCCAAAACCGAAAGATGTTAATAATTGTTCATCGCAGAGTAACTAATCGCGTCTAATATAAAAAGTGTCGAAGACGTTTATAATAATTTTCGTTGTGAGAATTTTTTCAGTGCTAAAAATCGACTTTAATGAAAGTTTTAGTGAATCTAGACAATTATACAACTCGAACTGAAGTTTTGATATTAATATAGTATTTTTACATTGTATAGACGTACCTTCTTTGTGTTATATGTTATTTTTTTAATATAATTATCAAACTCCAAATACAATTTTTATTTCGTTGATATCACAGTAGAAATAGGTGTATTCAATACGCACGTATTTAATATGGCTCTGTAGCAGAATAGCGTCAGTTTAAATAGCGCTGGACAAAAACAGCGCAGGACAAAATAGCGCTGGACACAATAACGCCGCACAATAATAGCGCAGAACAAAAACAGCGGCGGACGAAATAGCAGTGGTCAAAAACAGCCCGGGACAAAATAGCGCAGAATAAAAACAGCGTCGGACAAAATAGCGCTGGACAAAATAATGCCGAATCAGCATAATTAGGAATAAATTATTTTTCTTAAATAATAGTCATAACAATAGTTTCCATAAGTCAATTCAACATCGCTTCCCGACCAGTTGACAGCTCAAAGTGTAACTTCCTATATCAATATCAGAAAATGAGGAACGAAAAAGAAATAAGATCGACTACGACAATCAATATTTTTCATCATAATTCAACACATATCGCTTCCCGATCAACTGACTCAGATGTAGAAAACTAGAATATCATTATAGGCGGATTCATGCAACGTTCATCATCATTACATTTTCATTATATTTACATTTACACTAGAAAAGGTTAATTAGTCTCCCATATTTTAATATTTAATTTTGTAAGTATATTTCAACCGGCGTTATTTAGTCGCCGTGCCATAGTATATTAACATAGAAATAATATGTAGGGTCACTCTAAGCTCCTCCCAGCTCGATGTCTATCTCACTCGGTCTCTGTCCTGAAGCTCCCAATCGAGCGATAGACAGATACCGTGTGTCTTTTGTAGTTTGAAGGTACGAGTTATTAGTATACCGGCTGGACTGGACTGGACTGGACTGTCTTTGCAGTGAATTATTCAATTATTATTACGGTATATTTTTTATTGAAAAGAAAATTCCACGAGTGTGTTATGTGGATGGTTACCATTGTAGAAGTAGAGATGAGGTAAAAATATCTTCCTTCGGACTTTTTTTCTTACTGGTTTGAGTTACCAGAAGAAACTACCGATAAGATGTATTTGGATACATTTTACAATTATAAAAAAAAGAATTTAGACTCTGTCCAAAATTAACTGACGAGCATATGTTTCCAAATAATTTTCAGAGAATGAAAGTATAATATGCTTCTCAGATTTTTAGTCATTCTGTTGCAGTTGTCCTTAACACATATGTTGATTTTAAAGTTCTGCCTACAGATGCCTAGATAACTGCTAAATTTATTAAAACAATGATTGATGTTTTTGATTTATTAAATTCGTGCCATTAGAATAATTTCAATGCATCTATGGGTATCCAACAACAGTTTCAGCTATTGGTAGAATTTGAAACTTTACTGAAAAACTTGCGTGTGGTTAACAGTAAAGGAAAAAAATTTACTAATAAAATGAAATTTATATTTGGTTGGCAACTAACAATACAATCAGTTAAATCCCTTTGGGGTAGGTATATTAAAATCAAAGGGCTACACATTTTTATCTTCTGTAAGTTCAAATCCATTAAAAGTTCTTACAACGGATTACAGGAATCTAAACAGTACAACTGGCAACGCGTTAGCTTACGTTACTGGTTATCCATCAAAAAAATGTATGCAGCAACATTCCTGCGACAAAAATGTATTGCTTTCATTGAACCTCAACCAAAGAATCAACTATTTTTTCCAAGACAAAAGCCTATGTAAACAATACAAATTTTCCATTTGGTGGGCTCAATGTAAGTACCTAGTCTGAATTTGGTTGAGTATGTTACCCAACTTGAAAATATATTTGTAGCTAACTTAAATAAGTTAGCATGTACCTAATAATTGTGTCGGAGCGACATTGGAAGATCTTTTTGAAAACGTATCATTTACGCATCCTTGTGAAAATTTCCCTTCAAGTTCTTTCTTATTCCTGTATACAAGAGTGCGTTTATATTATACAATTAAATTACTAATACTATACTATGAATATTACACAATTTGTAATTATTAGGTACTTTTTATTATGCTTTATTTCATAAGTTTGGTTTAGGATTTCATTTTTTTACTAAATGCAATTATTCAACATTGTTTTTATATGCAAAACCAATTCTAAAGTACCTATGTAGAATCTGGTATAATTTTTAATGAATGTTTTCTATTTTCATATTATAAGATATATTATATTTGTACATTTTTGACGAATTATTTTATATATATAATGTAGTAAAAGCTATTCCAATGAATGATTCTAGTTAATTAGTCATAATTAAATACATAGCGAGACAACATCGTTTTTTGAAATGTTTTCTAGCCTAACGTACATTTTTATCAGCCCCCGTACCAAACACTCTATAAATCAACAAGATATGAAGATAGTAATTCGCGCGACCCCTGTATATACAGCACACGTGTGCTGTTTTTCGGTAAGTCTTTAGCAGCGCTACATGAAAGAGCCGACGAGAAATGAACCTACTATTCCTTTGTTTATATATTATGGCAGTGCTATTTTGTCGAGCGCTATTTTGTCCGACGCTGTTCTTGTTCTGCGCTATTTTGTCCTCTTCTGTTAACCTACTGCTATGTTGACTGACGCTATTCTGCTACAGTGCATTTTAATATTTCAGCTAGCAATTTTATATTCATAATAGTTGCGAAAACGATTTCGACTGAAAAATTATAAAATAACATGGCTCTCAATAATTCTTCTAAACTATTCATAAGATCACTAAGATTTTGCTGCAATGAATTATTCTTATGTAATTTAATAAACGGGAAAAAGGAAGATATAACAAAAAACTCTGATTTACAAAGTATACCTTTTTCAAATTTTTTATTGATTCACTCGTAGCCTTATAACTTTCAAGCAGACAGAAGATTTAAATTAGAAAATAGTCCTGAAACAGATAAAAATTAATTGATAATAATAATTATAAATCTACATTAATAATCAACAGATATACAGATCGCAAAAAGTCTAGTCGAACCATACGATTTATACAAGTACGACAAGGAAAATATGAGAAAAACACTTAAAAGAGAAAAAGAGAGAAGAATAATTGTGCGCAGTCAGCTGTTGCCAAATGTATTTATCTGTAAAAGTTATTCCCAATTTATGTCGGCAACAATGTTAAATACCAATAATTGTTAAATTGAGAGCAGTGTATATATTTTATTTATTGCAGATTGTAATTTGTTTATGTATTCTCTTGAACTATATCATTTTATCCTTATCTGTGTTGATCTAACTTATTTTTCAAAAGTCAATAATATTACCAATCTCGAATTTCTGCCAATAAATACGGCGTTATCCCGTATTAAAAGTTAAATGCTAAATAAGATATCTATTCCTTAGAAAGTACCAAATATTTTAAACAGGCAACGCTGCTTTCATACCAGATTGGTAGCTGGAACTGAAAACACGCTCTACGCTGACTGCGAAAAATTATTCTTCTCTCTCTTTCAAGTAGTCTTGCTCATATTTTCCTTGTCGTACTTGTGTAAATCGTACGGTTCGAATAGACTTTTCACGATCTGTATATCAATTATTCAGGAACTTGGACATTTAAGAATAAAAAGACAAAAAATAGTGGATGTGTCGAACAACAAATGGTCGGGAAAGCGATCACCCAGTATCAAGTTAAATATTAATTCATTCGCACAACAGACTTGGAGATAAAAAAGACAACTTTTATCAGTGGTAGCTAAACGTAAAGCTAATGTCAGATTCATAAAAAGGTGTAACCAAAAGAATTATCAGTCCTAAATTCACATTAATGCTGTTTTAAATAATTCTTTTAAATACCTGAAAGGCAATTTTGTTGTAATTATTTTTTGGTCTTTTTTCCTCAGCTTTTGAAATTTTTTAATTAGATATGAAAATGTTTTTAAAATACATAATTTTGATTGTTATTTCATTAGTTTACTGCGAGAGAGCTATTCTAAAGACAATTTGTTTTGGATCAAAAAGTCCTTTTAATTTTTGGTTCAGAAATATCTCTAAAACCTTGTCCTGATTATCAAATTACAATTTTCGCCACTCAGTTTACTTACGTCTGGTGCTTCCTTATAATAACATTTATGTGTAAGCCAAGCGTTTTCGCAAGGAGATTTTCCAGCTGAAAAAAAAGGAACAAATAAACAAAACCTACATTATTAAGTCCAACTCATAATAATCGGCTTCCATTATATTTAGGAAATAAAAAAAAACTGATGTTCGTCATCAAAAATCGCCTGCAAAACATGCACTAGGTTAGGTTAGGTTAGGTTTGTGGTGAGTGGGTCTATAAGGCCCTCCACTGCGACTCACAAGAGTCTATTGTGGCTCACACCTATTCAGATTTCACCAAACAAATTCAGCTTCTTAACAAAGCCGATTATTTTATTTGGTGAATGATATTTCAGGTCCGAGAGCGAGAGAGAGGCCCTGCCAAACATCAGATACCTGATTCGAGCCGCGGCGGGGCAGGCACAAATTATATGCTCTGCTGTTTCATCATCTTCCAAACAAAGACGGCAAGTCGGATCTTCCGACAGTCCAAGTTTCAGCATATCATGATTCAGATGACATTGGCCTGTTAAAAGGCCTGTTAGACAACGTAGATCATGCCTGCTATGGTCTAACATTTGTTTGGAGACATACTTCGAAGGATGTATAAAAGCCTTTGAATGAATCAATCCTGGTAAATTATGCCAGAAGTCTAAAGCTCTTCTTGCTGCATGCACTAACAGCTACCATAAACGTTAAAACGTTAACCTCACGGTGTATCAGTGAAAAGTCATTTGGTACCAAATCAGGGATCGATAGCAAGTGCTCCTGTGTGGTTGTTTGACGGATCTCGGAATATCCTGCCAAGGATCTGAACTATACAAATAGCTGGTGGGACTTAGCATCAACCCCACTTAAACCATCCTGATAGCCTTCACTAAGAAAAGAAAACTCAACCCCAAAACCATAAAACTTGATGGGAACGAGATTGAATGGAGACAAGAAGTCAAGTATCTAGGTTTAACTCTAGACAGTAAACTCCTGTGGAACAAACACGAAAAGGAGATTACATACAAGGCAAAAATGGCTATAATGGTGTGCAGAAATCTGGCAGGAAGAAACTGGGGCTGTAACCCAAAAATCCTAAGCTGGATATACACTGCCATAGTGAGACCAATCATCACTTATGGGCCATTGCGTGGAGTAGTAGAACTAGCCTATTGACGACGAGAGAAAACCTCTCCAAAATTCAAAGACTGGCCTGTATATGCATTACAGGAGCAATGAGAACATGCCCAACGGCAGCCATGGAAGTGATTCTCAACCTCACCCCTTTAGATACAGAAAGAACAAGATACAGACTTAGTAGAGAAGAAATCATTGAAAAAAAAACACCTCCTCACTTCTTAGAAATCAGACAACCTGGGACATGCCACAAGACGGTATGATGAGAAAGTATAACTTTTCAAAGACATTCGTTACGGAAATGAGCAACAAGAAGGAATGGCATCAAATTACCATTACCAGACTTGGAAAGAATGCCATTCAATGGTACACAGACGGCTCAAAAGCAATAGAAGGAACTGGGATAGGAGTGTTCGGGCCAGGAACAAAACACTCTGAAAGCTTAGGAAAAACCCCAAGTATCTTTCAAGCGGAAATCTACGCCATAAGAAAGTGTGCCCAGTTCAATATAGATAAAGGATACAGAAGACAAAGGATTATCATAATGTCGGATAGTCAAGCAGCCATTAAGGCACTGAGCTCTTGTGTAATCAGTTCCAAAATGGTGTGGGAATGCCTAGACAAACTCAATGAACTAGGTGAGAACAACATAGTCACCTTACTATGGATTCCAGGACACACTGGAATAGAAGGAAATGAAATAGCATATGAACTAGCAAAGAGGGGGACTGAAATACCTTTCTGGGGGCCTGAACCCTTTTGCGGAATCAGCCCCAATGTAATATTGGAAAAAATAAGCAAAGCCGAGAAAAAGAGAAGATCTGACCATTGGAAAGATCTTGTAGGGCTTATACAATCAAAGACTCTTCTGGGTGACTACAACCAGTTGAGATCAAAAGAATGCATAAGTCAAAGTAAAACTGCGCTAAGAGTTTTAACAAAGATAAAATTCCTCCGGGAAATAGGACTAAAGGAACTACTAGTTTCTGAGACTCTCCTCAGAAACTGAGTAGAAGTGAGGGGGCACAATAGATCTTTTAGGTCTCAGTGAATGTCACCCCAAAAATCACACATACATAGTGGTAAGCAATTGTTAATAATGGAAAATTATTTTGGATGGTTAATTTTTGTATATTAACTATAAGTTTTGTGGTTATCAGTTATCTAATATTCTGAAATATCTCAGGAAAACCTCATGAGACAAACAATTTGGATAAGATTCAACGTACCTACATTAACTCATACAAACTACATACTAGAATATTTAACATAATGTGGTTGTGAATACGTACTCTGGGTACCACACTTTTTTACAATTGGACCAGCCTTGTCACGATATTCTTCTGGTAATACTGCTATAGTTGCCTCTACATCAATTATCCCATCGTCGTCAATCTACAATAAAATAAAGTTTATGTTATCTTACAAGAGATTAAAAAAACATAGTGTGAAAAATATTGGAATGCAATAGCTGTTTTTCTAGCACTTTCGTCACATTTTCCATAAAAAAAATATTTCGATCCTTGCAGGAAATGTTTAAACAATTTCCAATAATTATCATACCAGCGATAATTTAAGATCGAAAATTTACTGTCCTCTCAGAAAACAAATGCATATTTCAATACAATTTTGTGACAACGATATGAGTTAATTTGAGAAAATTACCAAAAAATGGACAATTATTATTATTACTATAAAAATAACTATCTATCTATCTATAAAAATGAATAATATAAAGTAAATATTGTGCCTTAACTTCCTAAAAACACCAGAAAGAAGAAGTATTTAACGTATAATATGTACTGAAATAATATTAATCTAATCCTAAAACTTACACAAGCCATTTGTGCCATCAAACATTTAATGTAACATTTGAAGTCTTCTTTGTCTGCAAAGACTCCTTTTCTAGCGTTAATAATGTCATCTGCAAAACAATAAATCCATATGTACCTATTATATTTATTTAAATGAAAAGTATGGTTCCTTTCACGATCTAAGAAACTGACTTAAATGACTTGGCTTGACTTAGGCTTGAGTTGCAATAGAACCATCTAACTTTTCGCCGCACCAGCGAATAATACATTGCAATAAAATAAATTATCCATAATAAGAATGACCCAAAAGTCTTATAGAGTTTTCAGTCACGGCCAATACTTTTATGGCTTTATTGCATGCTCATTATCCCATCTCAGGTCAGGTCAGTTTCTTAGATATTGAAAAGAGCTATACTAATTTGTGTTATAAACTTGATTAGTACAGGGAATGAAGCTCAAAAAAAGGTGAAACATCGCAATTTTTTCGTCCAGCATGGATAGACTTGAAATTTCAACAGGAGGTAGGTGATAGCCGAAGGTTCAAAATCTATATCGAACCGAAGGGCGCTAAACGGTTTTTAGGGGTGAAAACTACCCTTATTTGTCAAAAATCATAAAATAACAGTTTAAACCTGAAAATGGGTAAGATTTGATTTGGATAAGTTGAATAATGATTGTTTTGAGCTTTGGAATACAATTTCATCATATTTCAACCCTTAAAAAGCAACCCCTGTTACAGCTTAATGTAAAAAAAATCACGAATCCTTAAAAAATGATTTCGCCTCTGATTGATTTGCATAAAAATTTGGGATTAGGCTCAACTTACCCTCTGCTTTATATATCATTTCATGCCGACGAACCCTGATTGTTTCTTAGGAGTGAAAACTACCCCTAAATGTCAAAAATTAAAAAATAGCATTATAAATCTTAAGATAGGTGAAAATTGATTTGAATTAGTAAAATGATGAATTTGTCACATTTCAAAATGTTTCACGTGCATTAAGTAACTTTTCAACCTTTAAAAACCACCCTTCACAACATTGCAATTTTTATAAACTATTGTAATAGATATAAATTGAAAAAAGTAAACTTAAGTACAAAAAAAAATTTATTAACATAAAAATGCGCTGTATTTTCACATAGATTAACATAAATAAATGATTACATTTACAATTACAAATACAAATACAAATATGATTTTTAAATATCTGTATCATCAGTTTGATCTTCATCGTGGTCGATGTCATCTTAATCTCTTCGATCACGAAACATTTCGTATATATAAAGCCCCACTGCAGGATAAACCGGTTTTGTACATTATTATGCTTCCAAGTGTACTATACTATACTATTGGAATTTTTCGAAAAAAAATCGATTGGTTTTTTTAACGTATTTCTCAAGAACTACAAGGATCTGTAAGTTGAATCTCTTTCGACCCTTTCGTTTTTAAATGGGGTGAGTTTAAAGGGCTAAAAAAAGGTGGTGCTCGTGCGTAAATAGACGTTTTAAACGGCTATATCTCGTCAAATATTAACTATACAAAAAATCTACTTACAGGAAAATTTTTGTCATAAAAAAAGCTACAATTTCGTTCCTTAGCTTTGCTTGTACCTCTAATATTTTCGGAGTTATTTTGAAGGACAGGGTAAAAAATACAAAATTATGAAAAATAACTTTTTACTTTAAGCCACAATTTTTCGAAAACTATGAATTTTAAATTGGTCAAACTTCTTGGACATATTAACCATACATGTACAAAGAGAATTGCACAAGGGTAAAGATCAATTTTAATTAGGGGGGTAGTTAGGGGGTTGTTTTCACCGATTTTTTTGTAAAAAAAATTCAGTACTGACAATATTTTTGTCACAATTCACTCAATTTTCATGTTACAGACCTTTTTTTTTAAAAAAAAAGAGAGGTCTAATTATAGTCTTCGAAAAAGATTCATTTTTCCGGTATTTGACTTTGAATCTATCACATTTTGCATTTGGGAAAAAAAGCTAATCATTGATGGGTCATATCTCGGTTCCTATTGGTTTCAGAAAAATTATAAAAAAAGGGTTTGGCTTGTTTTTTTAAATGCTACAATTTTGTTTTCCACAGTTTTTTTGATAAAATGCATAATTTATCCGCGAAAAACATATCAAAAACGTCGATTTTTTCCTCTAAAAAGCGTTACTTTCAATCGCGAATAACTTAGAGAATATTGATTTTACAAAAAAAAATGTATAGAACATTTTTTGCTTAGAATCACTTTTTCAATCGATTCCTGTGGTTAAATTGTAATAAAAAAAGTTCACCCCTGAGATGGGGTGGCAACCACCCCCAAGGCTTTAGCGCCCTTCGGTTCGATATAGATTTTGATTATTGGGCTATCACCTACCTTCTGTTAAAATTTCAAGTCAATCCATGCTGGACGAAAAAATTGCCAGGTGAAATGCTTCATTCCCTGTACTATGATGTGAATAATTAACAGTCGTATTATCGTTATTTTTTGTCACTAGATTTTAACGTAACGACATTACTACAGAAACTACCTCTGGAAAATTATCATTTACATGATAATCGTTACCGTAACGACAAGTTACAGAAAAGGCACCTTATTCTGATGGGCAAGAAAATAAATATGAATGACGTTATTGTTTTTATACTCGCTTACCCTCAGCTGCTTCAGTTTCTTCCAAACACGTTGTATGCAACATATTAGCAAGCTCTTGCATTTCCTCGCTTAATCCCTGAAATATTTCAAAATATTACTAATGTATTATTATGGATAATCGCAACCGATTTTTTTGCAATATTCATTAGGAACTAATGGATTTTCACAAAAAAAATCGCCTACAATTGGTCCTGCGAAACAATATCGATTTTAAAACATCTGCAATTCTCTCTAAATGTCAAACTAATGATCTTAGCATAGTTGTAAGGAACTAAATTGATCACGTTCCAAGCCTTCAGAGAATATAGGGTTTTGCTATCCTATACCAAGTGGTTAAAAAGATATAGCCACTCTCACAGAAAAATCACTTACCACTTAGACATTTTATGAAATAACAAGAAACAAAAAAGTTTCTCACCTACCCCTCACCTCGGCTTTTTTCTAAGCGCTTAATAATCAGCAAATAATCGTCGATATCAACCCGGGCTTTTGACCCAGCACATGTCAACTTCGAGCGTGTTTCTCTCAATCCGCGAAGATCGTCAGCGCTCGGCAAATTCCGTACGCATTTTATGCTTGAGGACAACGGTGGGCATCAGCCTGATTTCAAATTTTTGTTCTAATTTCTGAAACCGTTGCTGTTAAGCAATCTATAATAGTTATTTATGTATCATGAGACGTTTCTGTCATATTAGTTCGTTTTGATATATTAATATTTTCTAAAGAAAGTACAAATAGGTACCCACATGAAATGAGGTGAGAAAAAAATTAAAAACTACAGACTATAGACTATAGGAATATAGCACTAATAAAATAAGATAACGTCCAATCACTGCATGGCAATATTTAAAATTTCAATAACCCTATATTGACTGGTGCTTTTCATAAACCAATTATTACAAAATGGAGAGAGGAACAGGTAGAAATAAACTATCTGTACATCTGTAGATTCGAGCACCGCAGTTGTAAGAAGTTTATTTAAAAGGAAGTTTGGTCACGCCCAATACCTGCCAGTTGAAACAAAAACTTCGGGTGGATTCTTAATAAACTATTTAAATTTTCCAAGGTACTCGAAGCTCACACAATAAGAGTTTTTTTATGTAAAAACTTACCGTAACAGTCTTAACAATCCAAAATAATCCTACACAATAAAGGTGTAGCAGCTTTCCCATCGTAATTAATGTTTCTCTATCATAGATTGAAGCATAACTATGTTGTTGTTTCCTGTAAATACTCAATTTATAACTTGTAGGTAACATTCAATTACTGACAAACTCATAATTATTTAATAACAAAGAAACATTTTCTTTCTGTCGTATTTTGTGTTGGTTTATATAGATTTGTTACTTGGTTCTAATGAAATATACAGAGTGGTTAGTTGAATTTTATAATATGTATACGCATTAGACAAGAATTAATAGTATATTATACACCCAGTTGGTGAAGACTATTGTTATTGAACGAGCACCAAGATTATTTCGCGAGGGGCTTTGCCGCGAGCGGAATAAGGTGCGAGGCATAGACCTCTATGGTGCGAGGTATATAAATGTCTTCAACACCATGGTGTATATACAAATTTTTTCACTACTAGTCAAATTTAAGACAAAAATTAAAAATAATTCACAAACGCACCACAAGAAGCTTCTACTCCGTCGTCTGAGACTGACAATTTTAAAATAATGGCTTTTTTATTCAAATAATTTCATCTTCATAGGTAATTTCAGGCAGCAAATATGTTAAAGACAATCTCCTGGGTATACAAAATTATATTGCACAAGTTTTTGTTGAACTACTATCCCTGAATTCTCAAAATATTTGAATTTGTCCATCATTGACCTGGGTTAATAATAGAAAATTATTAACCACGAATAGAGAAATTCAACTTCTCAGTGAAGAAGCAATAATTGTCAACTTCACAGATAGTAGTGGAAAAAATATCAATATTGTAATAAATTTGGTTCTGGTAGGATTGAAACTCTCATGACAAACACATACTACAGATACTCATTTTCCAGATAATTCAAATATCTCTGACCATTTACATACTCTGAAAAATGTACCTATTAAATAACTCCCATACCAAACATCAACTCCCTATCTGGTTTAAAAACGAGTTTCCCTTAACCAGTGCGGATTTTCCACTGACCAATAATGGCAGCTATGGCTTCATCACAAGCCCTTGTTGGACATCCTCCTTTGGAACTTTTTGTAAGGGCGGAGGTGGTGATGGCAATTCTTAAGCTGAAATCGGGAGAATGGTCCCCGAACAATGTCAGAGAAGGACACACTGAAACAACTGGGACAATACTAGATGAACACATATTTCACATGAGTTTTGATAGCATGACACCGGAGAACATATTCACTGAGCGAGTGAATATCATCATCCCATCCAGGGAACAGGTAATGCATCCAGGTAATTCTGGAGAAATCATCCGGTTCACCGATGGATAAAAAACAAACCATGGCACTGGAGCTGGTATAAGTGGACCTAGGATGAAACTGTTCCTTAACCTTGGTCGATACACAACTGTGTTCCAAGCTTAGACGATTGCCGCTATAGCCCCCGCATTGATGAAATCATGAGAAGAGGATATACCGGACAAAAAATTGAAAAATTCACTGAAAGTTAGGCTCTGCTTAAAGCTATCAGCGATGCAACAACTAGGTCTAAACTGGTAAATAACTGTAAATAATCCCTTAACATGTTGGCAAAACTCAACACAAAGTTTCTGTAATATGAAGGAATTACAGCGAATGAAATGGCAGACCAGTTAGCTAAAGAAGGCTCTAAGGGAGCCTTCGCAGGTCCAGACCCATTTTGTGGAATCACAAAGGATTACACAAGAGGGGAAGTCGGGAACTGGCTAGTTGGGGAGCACCAACTCAAATGGGAGCTGAAACAAGGACACCTCCATACTAAGAGTTTATATGAATAAAAGAAGAGAAAGATATGATATTACAAAAACTGAAGCTTAGATATTTTTAGCCCTATCCTGGAATTCTTTTTTCGTTCAGTATATATGAGGGATGATATAGAAAACCAAGAAAAACTATATCTGCTGATCTTACTTCACAATTCTTACCTAAGAAGACAATTTAATAGCGGAGAGCTCCCTAGAAGTATCTGTCCATTGACGACTCCATATTATGGGTTTTTCAAGTGTCTTTTAATTTCCAATTCTTCAAGTTACTTCTTTGTTTCTCATCATAAATAAGTAGAGCTTCCAGTTCTGAGTTAGCTGTTAATGCATTTTTGGTATCAAGTGGTGTTTTGCGTTATTGGATTTGCTTGGCTGTTTAAATGTGTATGCCCGTAAATGTTCATTGTGTCTAATTTCAAAATTTCGACTGCTTTAATTAATATAGACAGCGTCACATTCTGGATATATAAATTTAAATCAAAGTAGCACCAGTGCAGTTGGTCTTAAATCAATCAACCCACTCCCTAGAGCATTATGAATGTAACGAGAACGAATAAGTATGTTTTACCTATGCGAATAAGGACAATTGAATAAGAAAATATTTAGCTTGGACGTGAAGAGCATTTTTAACGGCTAATGGACGAGATAAATACTTTCGGTGAATACTATACCAAGTAGGTTCTAAACAATTTGTATCCAAGTATTCTGAAAGTCTTATATTACTTGGTCTAGTCCACTTGGTTCTCTGAGTACTTATTTTGATTTTAAGTACTAATTTGGAAGAGTGATTCTCTATTAGTCTTAACTGCTTGTCTCTGGAAATAGCTGGATGAGCTAATGATCGAATGAAACCAAGAAATTTGGTGTAATTACTGCTACCTAGATTTTTATCAGGCCAGTTGAAAATAAAGTCTAGTTTAACGCATAAAACTATTTTATTTGCATTGTAAATAGAGAAATAAACATTATTCAAATTAATTTGTAAAATACATTTTAGATAATACCACATATCGTGCTTAAACTAAACTGGTATGGAATCTTCCTCCTTTTTTACGGTAAGAAGAATACCTACAATTGAATAAAATGAATTAGTTGACATTTACACATATAAGGTAGCTATCAGTAACTCAACAATTGGTAAAAAACTACACTTAACAAGCTGACAAGGGACAACAAAGTGTCTCTGATATGGCTGTCGGCATATGAGGGGATTATAGGTAATGAGTTAGCTAAAGAAGATCCGGTACCGTTTTGTGAAATCACAACATTTTGCATTAACAAATTCTCTGCCACGGCGGGCATTATGACCGAAGCGGCTCATTATCCCATTAAACCACGTCGGTCAATATGACCGAAAAATTATACATTCATGCACATGTTGCCAGAGAGCCGTCGGCCAAGAACTAAACGCTGCTGTGCATAAGGCATGACCGAAGAGGCCCAGTAAGCAAAAGCAAAGATTACAGAATAAAATCATAGAATAAAATAATTTACTAAATTTTCAAACCGATTCATTTTTGGTTTCAGTTGAAAAATTGATAAATTCGTAAGCGTTGTTTGTGATCTTTGTTGTTGATACCGGTAAATAGCAACACAGCATAGAAACCGTCAAGTTTGTTTTTACAAGGGAACTTGTCAAACTTGCATGAAATTTTTTCGATTTTTTTTTCCTGGAAAAACTGCTGATAGCTAAGTTGACAGTTGTTGAGTGATTTTTTCACTTAAAATTTATATTTGACATACCAATTCATGATAGCGATTGGTCAACATTAATAGGAAGGAAATAATCCATAAATATGTACCTATTTCTTGGCATATAAGTTATATTTACGCCAGCCACGTGACGAGAACACTCATCTCAAAACCGCTCATTTTTTTTGTTCTATTGGATATTAATAACTGAAACTTTCCCAAAAGCTTCGTCTACTTCTAAATGTTAATGCCACGTATTCAGAAATTAAAAACTTCGGCACTCAGCTTTTATTATCTTACTTAAAAAGTCAGAAATTCAAAAGAAAAGTTTCTTCAATTTATTGCTCGAATGTAAAATGCTCTGAGGATTCCGGAATAGTTTCATTATCAGTAGTAATAACCCGGACCCGGATGTCCCGGACGTCCCGGACCCGGACATTGATAATTGTTCGAAAAAATTTTATGACAGATTTCGAAAGATTGTTGCCTTCAAGCAACAAGCTTGGGAAAGTTGTCATAAAATTTTTGACCATTTATCAATGTCCGAGGGATATTTGGATAGAAAATTTTTTGCTAATTATAGGAAAAATACAGAGCTAAAACAAATCGTGACATTTCGAAATATTAAATATTTGAAACCACAAAACAGTCTAACCTATAGAAGTGAAAGTTCATAGGATGACCTTGAATACAAAAATGAGGTTTCAAACCCATCCACCCGAAGCGCTAGTTGCAATTGAGTTGTCGAAACAGGCCTGGCAGCTAAGGCCTTTAACACGGAAAGAAGAAAAGATTTTGAAATTCATCAAAGAAGTCATATAGTTTGTTTGTTATTGTCACCACAAAACAGTCTAACCTATAGAAGTGAAAGTCCAATAGGATTACCTAGAATGAAAAAATGAGGTGTCAGACCCATCCACCTGAAGCGCTAGTTGCAATTGAGTTTTCGAAATAGGCAAGGCAGCTGAGGCCGAAAAACAGTCTAAGGGAAGAAGAATTTCAGCGATCGCAGTGGATGGGTTCAGAACTATTTCATCACGCTTTTTTTAATGGAAGTTTGTTTTTGAATGACTAATGCCCGATTTCACTAACCATTTCCTAAAGCCAGGTAATACCTAGAACGAATTTAGGAATTCCTAGATGCAATTTACATTTTACCACGCGCTAAGTAATGCCTAAGAGTGATAATATTACGTATTTTCTATCACTTTTTGATCAATCCTTAAAGGATTGTGGGAACAGCTTTGCGAGCGAAGCCCCTTTTTGTCCCAATAACAATATATTGTGGTCCAAAATATCTGTTGTAGGATTTATAAATCTGTTCAGCGCTCAATTCCTTTAGTTTTGGATTGCGGAAAAGGCAACCCATTCATTCAACAACAAAGGGTCATGTTTGGGAAACCTATGTCGTTTTGATGTAATGGCTGTACACCCAGGGAACCTATTCTCAGCTGCTGAATGTTGAGATACGCATACGTAATGGTTATAAATGCGAAGGTTCCTATTTTTGAACATTCGCAATTGGTTAGTATGCGTATGTATCATTCGAAATTGCAGCGAGCGGGATATTTTAAGTGAATCACATATACGAATGCGTATTTGCCATACATTTCCTCGCTTTTGTATATGTTTTAAAGTGTATGGTGTATTCATTGACATATATGTCAATGGGTGTATTACAATTTATTCGTGATTTCGAGTTCGAGTTAGTTTTGTGATACTTTTCGTCATTGAATAAATGGCTGCACAGTCTGTTCACTTGCTTTTTATCCAAGCATCAGAAGATGCTGAAGAGAGAGCACCCCGAATTTATGAAAGACGGCGAAATCTCAAAATACCTATAGCAGTTTGCAAGATGCCTTTATATTTACCTTTATTAATATCCATTATCCTTGTATGCTAGAATTAACAAAAATCAGATCTGAGTTCAAATAATTTCCCTTGGAACCCCAAAACACTTCTAGCAGTAAACATAAAACGAGCGTAGAATTGGGTAGAATTCGAAAATTTTAAATAGGCTTGTTCTCACAAGCATCACAGACATTCTTTGACAATCCGGATTCGGCGTAAAGACCCTAAATCGTTCTAACGAGAACGCTTTTGGGTCTTTGCGCCGAATCCGGATTGTCAAAGACTGTCTGTGAGGCTTATGAGAACAAGCCCAATATTGTACGTCAGGGGATTTGATAAACATCAGCTGAGCCACAGCATGTGCTAATGCTGTATTGCCATGTTTACGCGAATGTGTTTAGCTAACCGTTCGTAAACACTTGCGAACGACGTATGCGAATAGGAAAGAATACAATATTCATAACGAATGCGCATGTAGCCATTCGTAAATTGTTATATGCGAATGCAAATTTGCATATGCTGAGAATAGGTCCCCAGGAACGCAACACTTCACACCAACCGTTATAAATATTATGAATTAGCACACTTGATAAGACTTACAGTACCTAATTAAAACACAAATAACAGCAGCAAATAGCAAAAGGAAACAATCTATAAAAGACAATGGTGACAACTATATGACAGCTTTGATGAATTTTAAAATATTTTCTTCTTTTCGTGCTAAAGGCCTTAGCTGCCAGGCCTGTTTCGACAACTCAATTGCAACTAGCGCTTCAGGTGGATGGGTTTGAAACCTCATTTTTGTATTCAAGGTCATCCTATAAACTTTCACTTCTATAGGTTAGACTGTTTTGTGGTTGTCACCATTGTCTTTTATAGAATGTTTTCTTTTTCCATTTGCTGCTGTTATTTGTGTTTTAATTAAGTACTGTAAGTCTTATCAAGTGTGATAATTCATAATATTTATAATGGTTGGTGTGAAGTGTTGCGTTCCTGGGTGTACAGACATTGTATCAAAACGACATAGGTTTCCCAAACATGACCCTTTGTTGTTGAATGAATGGGTTGCCTCTATTCACAATCCAATACTAAAGGAGTTAAGCGCTGAACAAATTTATAAATCCTACAAAGTTTGCAACAGATATTTTGAACCACAATAATTTTATTGGGACAAAAAGGGGCCTCACTCGCAAAGCTGTTCCTACAATCCTTTCATCGCGTGGTAAAATGTAAATCATAGCACACCCTCTAGCAGGCTAACTCCTTTACTAAATCTCAGATCTAATATATTAGTATTGAGACCATCCGCCGCGCCAGCCGCGCGCTGCGATAGTATACATGAAGCACAGAACTAAAGAAATCTGTGACATACAAGAAAAGGGTAAATTATCCCTCAGAATATAGCTCAAAAAAGGAGCAAGAAGAAGAATAACTAAAAGAGCGAGAAATATGAAATAACTAATGCTCGATTTCACCAACCGTCTCGTAAAGTTAGGTAATATCCAAGTCGAATTTAGGAATTTCTAAACGCAATTTACGTTGGACCACGCGCATTTAGAAATTCCTAAATTCGACTTGGATATTACCTAGCTTTACGAGACGGTTGGTGAAATCGGGCATAAGGGCGGGATATTTAAATATGAAATATAAGATGGATATCCCTGAATTATTTCAAAGTGCACATATTTTTTCACACTCAAATGACTGTAAAAAATTCCAATATGTACACCAAGAAATAAACAAAATACAGGAGTGTCTTCATTTTAAATTCGACAAACTGGCTATTGTTGTTAACTATTTTTTAAAAAATGAAATAAGATGAATATACAGTGAGATATATAAGTATAATTCTACGTAATATATAGTTTATAGTTACATCCTAAGAATAATGTATTATTTACGTTAGAAATCTCAATCTTACTTGTTATATCCGTACAACCAGGAACACAACAAGTTCTTTTACGAGATGCCATAGGTCTTGCTTATATTATATATTATACTAAGTACCTATCTACTTTTCAAAAATATCAGTTGTCTTATAATACAACAAACAATTAAATGTTCATAAACTAAAATACTGAACTAATAAACCACTAAATTCACTAAAAATAAAAACTAATTATACAAACTTTAACTGTAATTAATCAATTCAACGATAATCAACGAAAGCACAGGCGAAACAAATCAACACAACCAAACACAACTGAAAAGTTGACGGGTGATAACCATTTTGTAACTTTCAATAATTGACAGTTCACGTGACGTTCCCTCCGTCCTCCGATTGGGCAATTTTGCAACGTCACGCTACTAATGCGCTCTCAAGCGGCCGGGTACGATATTATAACTTGTAGATGAGAGTTAAACTGCTAGAGGATGTAAATTGCATTTAGGAATTCCTAAATTCGTATTAGGTATTACCTGACTTTAGGATATGGTTAGTGAAATCGGGCATTCGTCATTCAAAAACAAACTTCCATTAAAAAAAGCGTTATGAAATCTGAACCCATTCTTCTTCCCTTAGTCTGTTTTTCGGCCTCAGCTGCATTGCCTATTTCGACAACTCAATTGCAACTAGCGCTTCAGGTGGATGGGTTTGACACCTCATTTTTCCACTCTAGGTAATCCTATTGGACTTTCACTTCTATTGGTTAGACTGTTTTGTGTTTGAAACTTCAAAATCGAAATAAATCAATATGTGTCCATAGCAACCAACGTGAAAACAGCACATGGTCTGTTATCAGTGTAATGTTGACATGATTGGGTGAAATTGTTCATATGATAAAATATGAGGAAATTTGATTGGCTCTTGGAACTGTCCAAAAATTTTCTCTAGAATTACATGGAGAATACGTCATCAAATTTTCGTGAAAAAATATTAATTATTCGCTGAGAAGCCGCGAGTTGATCGTCGAAAATCGTAAAATAGTTTTTTCCGCATTTTCGGTTTAAACGTCAATTTTGATCGTGTTCCCCAAATTTTTCAATAGTATATTATACACCAAGGTGGTGAAGACTATTATTATTGACCGATCGGAATAAGGTGCGATGCTTATAAATTTCTTCCCCATCATGATGTATATACAATTTTTTCCTCTAGATATAAGCCAAATTTAAGACAAAAATTAGAAATAATTCACAAACGCACCACGAGAAGCGTTTACCCCGTCGTCTGACTGACAAGTACACTGTCAGTTTTCGATATATTATGAACGTACTCGTTATGTCATCAGTCATTTTTTAGCGCAAATTTTAAACTAATATCATTTTGATTCAAATAATTTTATCTTGATAGGTAATTTCAAGCAGCAAATATGTTGAAGACAATCTCCTGAGTATACAAAATTATGTTGCACAAGTGTTTGTTGAAATACTATCCCTGAATTCTCAAAATAGGTAATAGAATTGGTCTATTATTGACCCAGGTTGAGAATGGAAAATAGTTGTTTATGTATTAAGAGCGAAAAACGATACATTATTGCTTGAGAGTAATACCGCTTCGTGTCGCGCGGTAATTACTCGAAAGCAATGATGTCACGTTTTTGCTCGTAATACATACAACATTTTTCCTGCAATCACTTAATTGTAACTATTAAAAACAAATATAGAGTGAAATTCATAAAAATTTTCAAAATCTGTCAGTTCAAATATGTCAATTCAAATATGTTTCAAACTTAAATATATCTGTCACTGTCAATACAATTATTGTGTTTATAGTATCGGTTATTATGGGCAACGAGCGTTTTGCCATTTTTTACGCTCGGCGAGCGTAAAGTAACTCTCCTCAAGAAAAATCAACTTTTCGTTGTCAATGGCAATCTAAAAAGCCTACAATGTGATTGTTGAAAAATATTATTTTAACTTCTCAGCTGGCTAGAAGGAGCGATAATTGTCAACTTTACAGCTGGTAGTGGAAAATAGTTATTAATGTATTAAGAGCGAGAAGTGAGGAATTATTTTTCGGAAGCAAGGGTTAACGCGCGACGCGAAGCGGAGTAATTTAAAGTAATTAAGCACTTCGGCTTCGCCGTCGTGCTCGAAAAATAGCGCATTTTTCAAAGACCTTAATATCCACTTATACTTTAATATACTATTGTTGCACTGAATATTCGGTTTCAAACAGTTCAATCGAAATTATTTACTTACAATTCGTGGAAATGGAATGACAATTTGTATAATTCAAAGACACCGAAGTCACAATTGCAGATATTAAAACTGAATTTAGAATTGATAAAATATAATTTGGTATACTAAAATTCCAAAACGGTGGAGCTGGAGCTGGAGCTGTTATGTTTCTAAAGTCTGTTCGGTCTCAAGAAAAACCGCACGAAATTAGAATCACGTGAATATTGAATGACCTAGGCAAGTGGATAAGGTTGAACAATGTGTATTCTGTTCCCCCACTACTAATAATCCAATGCGAGTCGTCCAAAATGCAGCCGATTCAGGTGCCTATTCTGTAACTTGTTGTTACGGTAATGTATCATGTTAACGATAATTTTTCAGAGATATATTCGGGGGTAATACCACAAGAGCTCAGATTTAAGTAAGCATGAGAAAACCACCGGAAAAAATATCCTGCTAAAT
>CAJUYI010000100.1:125754-199417 GCA_910591695.1 Galerucella pusilla
AACTCCTCTTGATGGATAAGATCCGCACATTTTAAAAACTAAATATTTTAAAAATTTCCTCTGCACAGATTCTGCCCTGGTTATGTGATTATTATAGAACGGATACCAAATAATTGAACAGTATTCCAATTTGGAACGAATAAAAGAGTAGTAGAGTGTTTTTAACACAGCAATATTTTGAAAACCTCGACAGTTCCTCACAATGAAGCCATAAAACCTAGATGCCTCTGCTACTTTAGTCTCAATATGTTCAATAAAATTCAAACGTGAATCGAAAATAACCCCCAGATCCTTAATAGATGAATGCTGAGATAGAACATTTCCATCTATATTGTAGTCAAAATTTACCATCGTTTTTTTCTTAGAGTATGATACCTTTTTACATTTTGAAACATTCAATGCTAGTCTGTTCACGGAACACCAGTCAGACATTTTTTCCAAATCGGACTGCAATACTACACAATCAGCCACATTTGATTTGGTAAGAAATATCTTCATGTCATCTGCATAAATCAGCCTACCTGAATCTAAAGAGCGATCAATGTCATTTATAAATAAAAGAAATAACAAAGGTCCGAGGTTTGATCCCTGTGGAACACCTGATTTAGCTATATATTTTTGTGAAGAGTAACCATTATAAAAAACAAACTGCTTCCTACTCTCTAAGTAAGACTGACAAAACATTAACAAATTTGGTGAAAATCCGAACTGATTCAATTTATCAATCAAGATACCATGATCCATTCTGTCAAATGCCTTTGAGAAATCTGTATATATTACGTCCATCTGTCCACCTGCATCTATCACTTCAGATAATAACTGTGTTATCAATAGTAAATCGGTTTCAGTCGATCTTTTACTCATAAAACCATGTTGCGCGGGAGATATAAGATTTCAAACATAAGGATAGATACGATTATAGATGACCATCTAAAAAACTTTGGAGAAATTTGACAAAATTGAAATAGAACGATAGTTGTTAATTTTATACCGATCATCAGATTTGAATACAGGAATAATTTAAGCTTCCTTCCATGTATCGGGGAAGGTTACAGATTGTAAAGCAAGATTGAATATAATCTTCAGAGAATAAGCTAATACAGAGATACAGTCTCCTACAAAAAAAGATGGAATATAATCACAACCTGATGTCATTTTGTTTTTTAATCTTCTTCCAGCCTCAATGATTTCCTCTTCAGTGATATTTTTCACGTTTACAATGTCACCATAAAAATGTGCTTCATACAATTTTGCCCTAGAAGAATCCGAACCTGTTGATGATACAAAAACACTTTCAAAAAACTCAGCAAACTTATTAACTATACTAATAGGGTTTGACTATGTTTCATTATTAAACGACATAGATCCAGGTAAACGTGAACTTTTATTCTTTGCATTTATGTATGACCAAAACTGATTAGAATCGGTAGCAATATTAGTTTCAATTTTGTTTAGGTACAATTGATAAGCAAGTTTGATCTGTAATTTGGTTTGTTTCCTCAATTGCTTATTGATCATGAAAGTATGTATTGTTTGTTTGCCTGTAATTATGAAGATACTTCTCTTTAAGTTTAATATTATAAATGATATCAGAGTTGTACCATGGTGGGAAATTACGTTTAAAATTTTCATGTCTCACTATTATCGCATATTGTTTTATTTACTAAGATTGATGTATTTGTGTGATATTAATAATTTCTCCAGTCTATAATAAATGCTCTCAGAGCTTCTGGACGGAGAATATCGACCTTAAGTCGACCAATCATATGAGCGCAGTGAATAAAACAATTCACAGAGAGGCTTGGCGCTTGAGTGGTCCAGTTTCCTTCTAATCCTAATCGCCATAATGTTTGGGGTTAGTACCTATCTTCATAGCATCTTCATAGCACGGACCACCATGGAACCACCCATTTGTTCCGCATTTTTCAGCTTTGAATTAATATGTTTATTTCAAAACGCCTGGAAATCTTCTTAATACGATCTTGACACTTGACAACACTGAACCAACCGCATTATTAATTGATTGCTATATATTTGAAAGGCAATTAGTACATTAGGCAATCCAGATCACGTGGCCTAATATGGCAAACAATTTGAACATGTGCTTATTCTCAACCAAGAGATGTGAGCGTTCCTACGAGAAAATCCGCCATTGTTCCATTGAAATTTTATACGCCGTATATTCTCGGCGATTCCCTTCCTATGAAATTTTGATAGAAGAGGAGCAATTTTGTACTCCTGCTTTGAAGCACACGAATCTAATATTTTCATGCGAATCGCGAATCTGTCATTGATATGTCATGAATCAGAAGTAAACCGGCCCGTTTGCAAATCTTCATGTTCCTTCATAAACTGCACTAATACATTTTTTGGGGAAAAGCTGATTGAAGGCTTTCGGTCCATTTTTTTCATATTATATCTATAATTTGGAAGTATTATCACCAAGATTAAAATATAAAATGACATTTATCAAGATATGACGTTTTCTTGTTACTCTTAAACTACTATTTGAGCAAATGGTCTACCACATACATTTCAATTCATTGATAATATACGGGAACAATGTCCAAGTATTTCGCATGGCCCAGAATGCGGTTCGAAATTTCAAGAGAGCAAGGAACGTTCCTACTCGTGTGATAGAATACTCACTTCTCTCAACTATGTTTTATCGATGAGAATAAGCGTCTCAGTTTTGTAATCCACCTTCACTAAAATGTCCACAGACTCATACAATACCCAATAATCAGCTAAACTGGTATGGAAGTAACGTCCACGGTGCTAGACCTAAGTTTGCATCCGCATTCCAAGCTGAAGGAGTACTAGGGTGAGTAGCATATCACAGCTCGCAGGCATTATACCAATGAGCACGAGGTATAATGTAGATATGCCGTCTTTCGGAGGAGACGTAAAACCGAGGTCCCGAGTCCATGGATGTTGGGCTCGTTAAAGAACGCTACCACTGGTTGGAACACTAGTGGGTTCGCCAAAATTTCCGGTTAGGGGTAGAGTGCTCCCGGCGTCGGTGATTAGCCTGAGTCGCAGAAATAGACGAGTATGGTGGCCAAAAGCTCCTTATACTCCTCAATCTTGAACTTTTCCAGGTCAGATTTTGACTGGTCTGGTACAGCCTTTAAAAACTCTGAACCCTGGCAAACCACAATACGGTGACACTTAATTATGCCCCAGGGAACAATGATATTGTGAACAATGAAAGAAAGAAAACACGCTAGTAATAATTCACATGGGTATAAAAATGGTTTTTAAAAACGTTCATTTTATTAGACATAAACCGGATGCGAACAGGTAAACGCAAGAGATCCTAGGTGCCGGACACACGGTGTCTTTCTAACTGGGGTGAAGAACATTTTTGCTTGCTCTCGAACTGTTATACAGCATGTTTACACGTTCCACGAAATCCGTAAATGAACATATTACTGAAATTATTTTCGAAGTTTAGATATTATAGCAATTATAATGTATTATTATCTATTATGTTGAAAAATATAACCATCGCCAGAATAAGAGCAATCTTCAGTTCAGCTGATTTTGCTATTAATTTATCAGCTTTCTGCTATTTCTAACTCTTTTCTTGTTCCCAATGCACACAAAAATTTAAAATATTATAACGATTCATTTATTGATCCAATCAAATTTTTCTAGGAGTGTATAGAGTGTATAGAGTGTATATAAAAACATTTTCCTGGGAGGCGTTGCTTTTTTTATGAAAAATTATATGTTCGCATATTCATTCATAAATTATCGAAATTAATTACGTGCTATCTACATACAATTGATTGAGTATCATACCTATTAACTTGCTATGATGCCACAAATTATAATGTATGTCACATAAAATTGTTATACATCGGATTCAGTCAAGCTTGTACTACAATTTTTTTATTTCAAAATCCTTGAGTAGGTTTTCTATATGATTTCCTCTTAATTGGATATAAGTATAATAGATTAAAGGAATATATCCATTTCAAAGAAAGTAAATATTCCAATTATACTCAAGATAGAAGAAAAACTGTTGGACAGGTACCTACATCGGAGATACAATATAAGTACTGATCCCTACACAAGGATCTCTATACACCAACTCGTCGAAAAGGTGGAAACAGTACTAAGTAAGTAACAGAGTGGTCTTGCTAGGTGCATTCCTGGATATCGAGGGATCATTCAACAACACTCTCCATGCAATATTTAGGGCATGAAAACGGAACCTGCTGCAGGAAGATAAAGTGCATGCTTAAAAAAATAATAATCTACTCCTCTCAAAGTCATCATTGGCTTTTCGCTTTTCGGTGAAAAACTTGTTAATTACACTAGGGTACACAAACGTCATCATGGTCCAAGGAAAACTCAATGCCACTATCGAGAGGTCGATGGAAGTTGTCAGAAAAATTCAAGATGTAATCCAATGTAGATGATAGTCAGACGAGCACCCGGGAAAACATAGAGGCTGTCTCAAAATGGCAAAACCCATGATCACTCACGCATCTTTGACAGTCAGATGCTGCAAATGCAATTCGCATATATACAGATGGCTCAAAAATGAAAGAAGGCTCAGGATGTGGAGTTTACTCCAGAGCACTAAGCCTATGGATTAAGTGAGGAATAGGAAACAATACCAGCGTGGTTCAAACAGAACTAACAGGTATCTCAATTGCTGCAAAATAACTAACCAGAAAAGGAATTTCTGGCAAAAACATAACAATCTGCACTGATAGTAGACAAGCCCTATCAGCATTGAACAGACAACGTGTTATATCGGGGCTAGTACTAGAGTGCCACCAAGATTTAGCTTACTCCTCGGCAGATAGCAATATTATCCTGAGGTGGGATAAAGGGCACGACAGGAGTAAAGGTAATCGCATTGCCGATTCTTTAGCCAGGGAAGCGGCTAGACTAAATTTAGGACCCAGTGACACCTACGACCTAACCACTTCGACAATTGCGGAACTAGCCAAACGCTACACCCATGCTCAATTCCTTAAGGGATGGGATGGAATCAAAGGATGCAGTCTTGCCAGGATAACCCTGGGCGACCCTGGGAAGCTGGCATCGAAGAAATATTTGGCGATGGCCAGGGAAAACCTTCGTTTAACAGTAGGATTTCTAGCTGGCCATTGTCAACTGAGTAAACACCTCCATACTATGGGGCTAGTGGACACACTTCTATGCAAGATGTGTGAACAGGAAAATGCAGACCTAAACTAGAATGCAGAAGATGGACAATACCTACATATTCGAGCTAACTCCCGAAGACAAACTATCCGTAGTCTAGTTTGGTTCTGATCAATTATTTGTAAAGATTAATGTATTTTTATATTTTATTTTGTGTGGTGAAATGAAACAAAATTAAAACATTTAAATTTTATTTATCATGTTTCTCATCGGAGGCTTCTGATAAGATTCATGATTTTACGAATATATATGATTGTTTTATAATAACATAAATATCTATAAATATAATATCTTAACATTTTAAAAAACATTAATTAGAGTATACTAAAGAATTTTCTTAATTATAGAATTTTAAAATTATATTGTATAGAAAAACAATCCAATTTCATTTCCTAATTGGTGATATTTCTTTTTTGTTTTTTTTCTATAGCCAAATAATTGTTCCAGCTTTACAAACACTATCTCTACAAATATATCCTTTGTACACTATACAATTATATCAATAATATTTATCATTATATTTATCTCCTACTCGTCTTCCTAAAATTATTAGATCAATATTAAGAGGTAGCTAATTTGACATATAAATGTTTACTTAGATACAGGGCATTATATAAAAACATGTAGATATTTCAGGAGCCTTAAATAAACATTTTTCGCATTCTTAAGTAATCACACCTGAGCTTATACCCATTGAAATTAAACCCTCATTGTTACGCCTATGTGTTTCCGTCTAAATAACCGAGGGCACAGTCCGCATCTGCGAATGCTGATTTATTTCCGACTCTCACATTACATTTTTAAACCCTTTTTCTACGTCTCGATTGACAAAAATATTTCTCTTCCAAAGATTCCACGAAATTAATAACATGGTTTGTTATTTTTTTAACGGTTCCTACCTTCCTGAAAAAAGTTTTCTTTGGATTTCCAAAGCCTCGGTCTACTGTTAGTGCTGAAAATACCGTTATGTATTTTTTGTTGTTTTTCATATTAATCAATCTCTAACCATTCCCACGTACCACGGAAAGTGCCACATTCACTCACCCCCAACTATTTATAGGAGAACTCAATAAAGTATTGCTGATCTGGCCCTGGCCATTCTGGCATGGAAGGAAACGAGAAGGCAGACTCTCTTACAAGGGAGGGTGCCGCACGTGTTTCTATCGGACCTGAACCTACTAGATATTGGCATCGCAATAAGTTTTGCCAAACAAACACTAAATACCTGGACAGCAAGAAGAGCTTTAGACTACTGGCATAAATTACCAGGATTGGTTCATTCAAAGTCCTTCGAAGAATGTCTCCAAACAAATGTTGGACTATAACAGGCATGACCTACGTTGTCTAACAGGCCTTTTAACAGGCTACTGTCATCTGAACCATCATATGTCAAAACTTGGACTGTCGGAAGATCCGACTTGCCGTCTTTGTCTGGAAGGTGATGAAACAGCAGAGCATATTATTTGTGCCTGCACCGTCGCGGCTCGAATCAGGTATCTGATGTTTGACAGGGTCTCTCTCTAGCCCTCGGACCTTAAATATTATTCACCAAATAAACTAATAGGCTTTCTTAGGAAACTGAATTAGTTTGGTGAAATCTGAATACGTGTAAGCCACAATAGACTCTTGCCAGTCGCAGTGGAGGGCCTTATAGGCCCACTCACCACACACCTAACCTAACTATTTATCATTCAGCAATTAAAATCACTTCATACTCATTGAAATACGTAATCAGTGACCACCCAAAACCTTAAATATAATTTCTATTATTCTCCATGAGAACTGCTATCAACTCTCGTCACTTTCACAGTACTTAAGTATCTCATTTGCAAGGAAAATAACAAATAAAATGGCGTCTAAACAATATTTATCATTGCCTTTTTGACCAGCATCCTAATTAAGGCTGAAATTCGACCCTGGGATATATTTTCAGCCTCATAAACAGTGAACAGCATGCTCTTCGCTACCGATATTTTCTTCCCACCTTTTAGAATTGCTTATTTTATATAGATTTGCCTGAATAATATTAGGTAGGAGTCTATGTCTGTTTCTCATTTAAAATGTAAATAACGAATTAATTGGCACCCATACTATTCTTGCCTATTCCATTAGGATCTTAATTGAAGCCAAAATTAGACTCTAGGATATCTTTAACGCTGCTTGCAATAAAAAGTGTGTTTTTCGTTGGCGATTTTTTCAGTCATCTTTAAGTATTGCTTATAAGGTAGAATTTTATGAACTTTCTCACACAAAAACTAAATAATTGATACCACAGTTATTATCAAAAGAAATAGGCTACTAAAATATGTACATGTCAATCAACTGCACTTTTTTGTATGACATAAAACTTGGCATAAGCAATAATTGTTTTTTTAAGTTCGTCGTTTTTTCGTTAGTAGAATTCTTTCCATTTTTGATTGTGTTAAACCAAGTTCATTGCTAAAATTAAATTTTCCAGCACAATTAAGTACCTATAATGAAAATTTTATGAAATTAAATTAAATTTAAACTATGAATGTAACCTTTTATGCAAAGTATATTCTCACAATTATTTGGCTATGCTTTTTAAATCCTAAGTAGATTTCACTTGAGCGACTCATTTTTTAATACATTGAGCTAATAACATTTAACGCGAATAAAAAACAAGTTCCATCGAGAAGTTATTTTTTATTCATTTCGAAAAACTTTTGCCTTATACAAAATAAATTCTACTAAACCGTAAATGCTACTACTCGAAATTCATACAAATTTTTGTTTTTTGGCAGATTTTATCATTTGTATAAGGCTGGAGTTGTATTTTGATTATGGGTATAAAAAATTAAGCTCAGTTATATTAACAATAAATCACAATGATTTTTTTCTTAATAGTTTTATCCACTTTAAGTACATTCCTCCTGAGCCAAAGAGGATTGTACTTCGTATGGATTCAGTAGAGCAGCTCGTACAGAATTACTAACCTTGATATTTTGAAGAAAATGTGCTAATTGTACAAGAAATATATACAGATGGAACTTACAATAGGCTTTACGATATTACCTAAAGATATGGAACATCATTTCTAGAGTACGAAGTAAAAAAAGATAAAATTATTTGTACCGACTCTTTCCATGTTGAATAGTCAATCTTACTCAATAGAAGGGAATAAAAGTCTTGTTCATCTTTTGCACTAACAAACTCATCAATTTTAGTACCAAAAACATCAATATCATCAAGTACAATTTGACGAAAATATAATTACTTCCAAAAATTACTAGAAAATAGGATACAGCTGCTAAATATATAAATATAAATATGGAGGGAACTAGCTATAGTCTGTTCAAAGTACAAGGAACCAATCTTACAATACTCATTCACAGAAAAAGCGACAAATCAGCGGATACATTTTTGACTGTGCAAATCTGAACTGAACTGAACAGAACGCTAAGAACTCTCCTTTAAGGTAGACTGTTGAAATACTGCAATCCACAAAATGGACAAAGTTAGTGAACCTAGGTGCAGATAATAAGAGCTATTTGATGAAACACCTACTCACATACTCTGCTTCTGTGAGAACCTACAAGTCTAAGCACTTTGGAGAGGAAATAATACAACGATCACAATGATTGAAAATCCCTCCAGTAAAACTAGTGGCCCGAAAAGAACACATAAAGCTTCTGGAGTGGAAGTAGATAAGATGGGAAATGGTAGAAAGATTCAGTTCAAGTGCCGGGGCTGTTGAGCACAACCCAAGCAAATGAATGAAAATACTGGAATCTAAAAGTTCAACAAAACCAATTTATGAAGAGCAATGACTATTCTGAATCCATCACTTACTCATTTTGTAAAACAAGATGCTAGATTTCCAGCATTACACATTGAGTCCTTGACCTTGTCTATAGTTTCGGATACTAGTATATGATCGTCACCAGTAAGGCCAACAGTGAATACATCCATCCATCGACGGTCAGCGTAGCGTGTGAGGCAAAAATATGACGGGAGTACGTTTGCCTGCTGCAGACAACGCTTACATATTGGGACCTGTCGACAAAGCGGAATCGGCACGTATTCGCAGAGAAGCGTTCTCGCCCACCTCTCGCCTCCTCTCCTCTCGTACTGCCTTGTAAGTCGCTAAGCGTATGCTGCGTGGTGTATTACAGAGATAATTTTTTACTGATATAGTAACCAATCAATTTACTTAATTTCAAGTCATGTGTCAAATTTCATCCAATCACCGCTGTATTACAGCGATAATACCCTACATGTGGTGTTTTCAGTTTGGTGTTTACTTTTTATTAAACATTAATTAAACGTCAAACTGACAACTGGATTAAAAATGTCGCGAAGATTGGGTATTGCATCTAACGATTCAATTAATTTACCAATTGTACTTTTCACAACTGTAGTTTTAAATAAAAATGAATACTATTTGATTAAAATTGATAAAGTTTGTATTGAAAATTATTAAACATCAATTAAACAATCAATTTTTTGAAAGCTACAAAGTAAAAATAGCTATTTGTGTATTAAGAGCGGAAAGTGATACTTTGCCGCTTGAGGCAGAGAGTTGACCGCGCGACGCGTAGCGGAGCGCGGGCAATCTGCTGAAAGCGGCAACGCACTTTCTGCTCGAAGAGTAATATTTTTAGCAAAATCTGCTATATCTGGAGGTGTGCTTGAAAATTCACTGTCACTATCCATTTTTCAAATAGCTATTTATAAACAGACAACTTTTTTATAAACTAAAAATGAAATAATGTCGTTTCATTAATTCCATAATCTACTATTTTCACAAAATAGTAGGTAGGTACTTAAATATGCAATCACTGTTGCATCTAGGTGTATAATGCATTGCCTACCTTCTGACTGTTATATTTCTACTACGTAAACTTGTCCGTATAAATCAATACTATGAAAATAGGAATCTGCAAAAACGTTCAAGAAAATTGTCAATTTTAACAACGTTATATTTGTAATAAGTTGTAAATATTAATTTTTATCTTGAATTAAGAAATAAATCCTTCACTGTAGTATTGAATCAAAATAATATCAATGTATGAGGTTTAAATTATTTTATAAATTCAATAAAATTAAACATATAAAATATACACCTCCATCTATTTGTTGGTAGCGTAACCTGCAGCGTTTTAAATCCAGTAACTTGTATAAATTGTAGATGTCAGTCAAATTATATAGGAATATTTATTAATTTCGTTCGAAATATCTTCAAATATTAATATTTCAACTAAAATATTCGGACTGCTCTACATTTTGTTTTAATATATCTATTATTTACTACCTTTCTTTGGTTTATTGTAAATGAAAACAGGTGAGCGGAAAAGTACGCTCTAGAGCGTAAATAATGTCAATTATGACAGATCGCGGAAAACATCAACTTTGCGGTTAGATTTGAGTGTGCAAAAGTCTACTTTGGGTAGTGATAGTAGGAAAATTATCTTATCGAATACTCCTCGGGTCTTGAAAATACTCAAAATTTTGTCGTAGAGAATCCTTCAAGCGTGTTGCTCGAAGATAATAGCCCTCGGCCTGCGGCCTTGGGCTATTATCAAGCAACACGCTTTCAGCATTATCTATGACAAAATTATCTCGGTATTATCAACACCCTAGGGGTATTACTACTGATACATACTTATTTTACAACACGTCTAATGTAGTTGTAGAAAGCAAACAAGTCCTCTTCATCTCTAGACATGTTGTATACTGACCACTTTCGTACGACACAGAATTGGAGAATGTGGGTTACCTTAAATTCCTCGAAGAAATATAGGACCAGAGAAACCGGTAGTCTCATAAAGTCCTCAAGAACTGTGTGGAAAAAGTGGGCACCATAGATCTTTCAGATCCCAGTGAATGTTCGTCCCAACATATACACGCTAGAATATTCGATTGTAACCTTTTCACATCCTCAGTGCTCTTCTGAATATAGTCTATATTCTCAAGCCCAACTTGTTCCATGTAGCCAATCAGTCTGGAGACCGAATCTTTCATGTAATTTCTTCACGAGAAACTTCACATTCGTTAGGCAGGCGCACTGACACTTCACTTCCATCCTAGATGTGACAGAATCTGCACATGGCTTCGTCTGTCAACTCCATTAATTTTGCTCGTCTATTAAGCTTGTAGTCACCCTACTACTATGGCTTTGACAGTTTTCCTATAAATACTTCTACAACATTGTGGTGTAGAGTGATATTTTCAATTTTTCATACATTTTTCCACATCTTTTAGTCGGTGGCCTGCTTTTCAGCATCCCTCCAAGTTTCCCTTTCCGCTGTAATATTTCCCCTATTGTCTTATCCCAAGTCTTCCTGGGCCACATCTATTTTTATTCTTGTGAATTTTCAGAAGTTACAGTATCCATTGCAATTTTCATGGATAAGTGCTTAGTAAGCTTGAATAGCCATCACCTCACCCTTTAAATTGACACTGGCATTTCTATTGAAAAACTGTTAAGAGATCCATACAATTTTCCATAAAGTCTCGATGCGTTTCTCTTCAATGTGTATCTCTTACAAAATTTCCTTTCAACGTCGGTTCTATAGTGAATTCTACTTTTTAGAATTCACGTTGGCGTACTAGTTCTTGTTTTAAGGGGAATATAAACATTCAACTGAAAGAATACTGGCTGTAAAAAAGAATCCATACTTTATGGTACAGTGTTTCCTTGACTTTCTAGTCATGTGTACGCAGCTATAAAGATATTCACCTTATGGTACTTTGACAGATTGGTATATTAAGAAAAAATATTAGTCGTGCATTGGTTTGATAAGAGTAACTCTAGTCCAGTGTTCCTGCATGGTCCAAAAGAATGTACTGGCTAATGTAAAACATTTCAGGCATGGGACAGATGACGAATTCTGTAGGTAATTCTGGAGGAAATCGGATCTACTGTTTATAATAAAAGATGAAAATACAATTTCTTGAAGGGGCAAGGTAAATTTGCCAGAAAATGAAATATGGGATGTCGTTAAGCATTCCCGAAATATCTAATCCACGACCAAAGCAAACTGTAGGTGCTTCAACCTCACCAATGGCCGTGCTACTTTGACGGATATAAACTGAAGGCAATTAATTTTTGGACATTTTCTTTGTGTTCCGATTTAGTAATTCTGTAACTGCTGCTTGAACTATAAATATCCGCTAAAAAATCTGTAACAATATAAAGAAGTTTCATCTAAAAAACGGTTTATAAATCTATGCATTTCAACGTCAAATATATTTCTAATCATATTTTCTTAACGATCATCACATACGAGTGGGTAAAATACTTTATTTTGTCCACGACTACCTATTGATAATAATACTTTTTTTTTATTATTGTAATATTCTAGTAAGTATTTTGGATGATAGTAGTTGTGTCCACCTACAAACAATTTTATAGGTTTCATCAACATTATCCATAAGAAGAATAATGTAAAAATATTTCATCCAAATAGTCGTGAACAAATTTTATTTAACAAACCAGTATAAACAACAAATGAAGTGATCCACATTGCTGTGAAATTTTTATCATGACAAAATTATCAACGTGTATCACCTTGACAAAAAATAGGAAACTATTGAAACTGGCTTGTTTTATAATAAAGATATAACAACTTATAAAATATATTACTAACAAATTCCAGAATATTTAGCGGATAATTTCAAACACTACCAATATGTACAAAGGTCTCAATAACACCCAAACCAACTGTGTTCTCAGAGGCGGTCATATATACTGAGAGAAAGCCACGCGAAGAACCAAGCTACATACTTTTGTATAGTTAAATAAGAAAATCAGAGTCTGGCAGGTAAGACGTGGTGAAAAAAGTGTTTCAATGCAAACCAACGCCGACTCGACCGAATGTGTTGGGATTGGAAATGATTTTTACAAAGAATACACCAACAACAAGAAGCGAAACTTCGAAAACCGTGTCTACAGACGTCATGTTTTTAATTACTTGTCATAAGTCATACGATCACTTGTGGGCCTCTTTTTTATAGTCTTTACACGCCCAAATTAGAATCAATTTGCAAGTAGGTTGAAATTGTTGGAAACACATGGAAAAATACTCTAAGTATAAAATATTTGATAAAACACAACACAAACACTTCTTGTTATGTGTATTCCTTGATTTTAATGTTATAGTCCACACTAAGTATGTTGTGTGCAGAAAAGAAAAGATTAATGTGATAGTTATTTTTTTTTTCATATTCATATAAATATTTAAGGTATGGTAACATTGTCAAAAAAAATTATCGTAAAATATATGATTTACTGAAAACTTAACGATCAAATTGAGTACTATGTGAACTTGACATTCACTTTTTGGGTAAGGACCCAACCTGAATTGCGAAATTCGCTGAAAATTTGGAGTCCTTTGATTAATTTTATAATTATATACTACATACCCTCGTCATTTTTGCAGTTTGTATACAGGGAACACTATCTAATGATGCATATCAAAATGTTTTAATGAAGATTCCGATATTCTATGTTATCCAAGTTTTGGCCTCGCCCATTTCGTTTCATTTGCTCATACCATCAATTGGACTTAATTGATACTTTTTTATCACCGTTTTTGAATTTACGCAATGAAAATGGAGTCATTTTATCATTCACTTGATAACATAATATGATTCGTCTACCATCATCAACATCATTACACAAAAGAGCTTTCCTAGCTCGTCAAGCTTCTGCATGGGATGAGGGTAAGCTTCCAATAAAATTTTGTACTATCTCTTGTCCATCTACGGAAACTTACAGTACATGCTGTAGGATTTTTCCCTTGCTTTTTATTTCCTTCATGGGAAATTGCTAATATAACATCCAAGTAGATCCTACTCTCAGCACAAAGCCAAATTCTTGTAGGAATATAAACTTTATGAAAGACTCCATCCGCTCTTTGGTGCAAAGACTGTGTGGAAATACTAAATAGGTATTTAAATTCATATCTAGGAGTTCATCCACTTCTCAAATGAGTTTAAAATCCAATGAAGCTTTTACAAAAAATGGCAATTTATTTCTATATTTTCAATTATTATTATTACATAAGAGAAGATTGATAATTTTGCATAATCAATCATTTTGAATTTTGCCACTGCATCAATCCTGCTAGACATCAATATTCCTTTTCAACTATTATTGAATGAACTGTATCTTTGCACCTCGCGTATCCTCCCAAAAATTAATCATGACCGCTACTGATTTTTGTAGATAAATATACTACCTAGAATGGTAATATAGATAGCTACTTATATGGATCAGTACCTATATGTTATCGTCTAATTAATTGAGAATATATAAGTTGACAGTTGACTACATTTAAATAAAAAAATAGAAATAAAACATTTTTATTATTTCTAATATCTTTCCACTCATATTCTAATTCTGATTTTTTCAAATATATTTTTTTAAGTAATATATAACATATAAATTCCATTTAAAATAGTTTTGAAAAAGAATTACTATTATTTATCATTAAAATTGGAAAAAAAATTAAATACTGATCCATTTATTTCAACCTTAACAACCCCCTATCGTTCAGTCTTAATTTTTTTGACATTACTGTAGTAGTCTTTATAAAAAATATCTTTGAAATATCATACAACATGCATTCATGTGCAGATACATTATCTATAAATAAATGAGACATATTATAGAGCCAATGAAAAGTTTTATATTTTGATGCTACTAAAAGTAGATTACTATTTGTACAGTTTTTATTAAAAGAAAAAGAAAATTCAATTAAACTCAAATTCAAGATTATCCATTATCATGATTTTAACTGTAAAATTGTTAAATTTATCTATAACCAAAAATATTCAACGCATCGTCTTCCTGAGAAGAAATCTACTCCTGTAAAAATCTTCCAAGCAGTTTCCAGATCCTTGTTTCAATATATTCACCAACGCTTAGAGAAAACTTGAGTTATCTTTTCATTACAATTCAATAATTATCTGAGCTAATGCAGGAAAATTCTCGCCAAGTTTTAAAACAAACTTAGATTTGATTTTTTCTGCACAAATGAACCTAAATTTATCTGCTTAAATTTTCCCAAATCCTTGCAGGAGAATATCTAGCAAGCTTCAAAAGAGACTAGTTCAATTTTCCCAGTATGAAGCTCAATAACTTTCTTATTTTCTGTCGAGGTATCCTCAGCATAAGCCTGGTCAATCCTTCTCGTACAGATCCAACTATCAGTATCCAAACCATCACTGCAAAATACCCACCAAGGCTATGAAAAAGTTTATCACATGTTTGTTGATACCTGCCTTTTAGAGTACATTCCCTCTTGCTCTTCATTCTATCACTACCAAAAGAAACGGTAATGGTTCAATGAGCAGCAGAAATAGAAAGTTCGATGACTCAATTATTAAGAATTATTAAGCTGTATAGATGAATATACGTGTCTAAGTATCATAATTTATTGAATCTTTCTATTTTGAAGTTGTTGTTTCAATCTCTCCAAAAAATATTTAATGACAAAACAGGATATAATAAACTACTTTCAATTCATCAGCAAAAACTTCACGGGATGAGGAAAATTTCAGGGTATATCATGAAACGTACAGCTTGTTTTAAATGCAATAAAAAATTTGGAAAGGGGGCATATATATCTTTTTTGAAGTAAATTTTCAACATCCCGGACATTAGCACTTGGACTAAGTATTTTCAAAACATTGAACAATTATATTTCCACGGATAATTTTCATAGGAAAGTTGATATGGAATTACACATAAAATACTTCCATATGCTGCAATAATTTCTGAATATGCATAAACAATTATTCTTATGTTTGTCAACGACATTGGCTCAACCAAGCAAATTTCAACAACATAAATTGTATTTTTTATTTCTTCAAATTACAGATAAAATAAAAAATCGTATTTTATCCCTGCTCATTTTTTTCCAAATTTTTCTTTTATTTTTAATAAACAGGCTTTTTGTATAGCCGCTGCAAAAGGATATGGTTACGCCAATGGTCAACGAGATATGTAGGTAACATTTATTGAATACACTAGTATTATTTTTAATTAGGTCTTCAACAATATATCAATATTTTAAAATATTCCAGAGGAAATTATTAGTTTTACACCCTGTTTCTTTCTTCTAGAGCCAACTTCAGAGATCGGCTCTTAAAATATTACAATTAGCATTTTGATGCAATCAAGTCTGGTTCGAATAGAAGAAGCATGAATTCACTGAAGGAAAAGCGTAAGGTGAGAAGCATGCAGATGTTTAAGATCTTTGTGACACCTTCTAATGAACGTAAAATCAAAATATCTATAGACATAATCTGTTTCTTTTTTTCTGTTTGATTTGTTCACTTCCCCTTTTTTATGGATAAAACTAGAGTTGATTGCAATGGAAAGGTCACTCAATCATTAATATCTCAAACTGAAACAGGCTGCATAAATTATTTTCACAAATAATTATACACTTAAAACGCTATTTATATTAGACAAATTGTACCATGTTCAATGAGGTGGGGATTAAAAGGAAAAGCGGCAGTGGGATGAACAATTTTAAGATAGTACCAAATTTATCATAAAAAATGATATACTTATATTTACTGGATTTTCCTTCGTTTCACCAATTATTATTTTCATAGATCCCAGGTAGGATTTTACGATGGATTAGAATAAGTGATACCGCACCCTTGCTAGGCCTTCGCACTCACAAATTATGTGCTTCGCGACTTCGTCTCCTTTCTGGCAAAATCTTTTTTTTCTGCTCCTCTTCCCCGATAGTGTGAGACTCCTAATACTCACTAAAACCACCTCTACGATTCTTTATTTGTCTGTACTCCCTATCTCTCGCCCTGCCGTTCGTTTTCCGCCTTTTTTCCCATTATTTCAGTGATAAACCTTTCACCAACTTCCCAGTTTCCCTTGCTTATCAACATCCATGTTAATAGACCTTTGTGGATACTGGTGCCGCCATTCTTATTTGCATCTTTTGTCTTTGGGTGTGCCACCTGTTACACGCTGATATTGTGTGCTCGGGATCATCCCTCTAAGCACAGTTCACACAGTTATCTGACTGGCAAAACCTACATAGGCTGTCATCTACTAGGCCAATTGTGTGCATATGTTTCCTCAGCCTACAATGTCCGGTCAGCATTCCCACCATCATCCTCGTCGTTTGTCGACTTTGACATAGTAGGTCGTGTGACAGTTTGGCCGAAGGGCTTTTAATAAATAATTCAGAGTGCCTTTGTCCTGGGGTTTCATACCACCAGCGCAACGCCTGGTTGTTCATCCATTTGTGGATGCTCTCTATACTTAGGCATTTAGCAATTCCACAGGAAGGTTCTGGCCCTATCATGACCTCCGTTGCTCCCTGCTTGGCTTGCCTTTTATTCCTTGGAGACCTGTTACCCAGGCTAGGGTCACTCTATTATGACTACCTAGTCTGTTAAGGTCCTAGAGACACTCCCACACCAGATTTGATATTATCCTATATGAGCGTATCGCCTTTAGTGCTGCTTGGCTGTCGGAGTGGATGACGATTTTACCGTAATGTGGGTATTTTTTTATCATTCACTAGACAACTGTATTCCAACTAGTAGCGAGGTACCGAGAGACATGATGATATAAGCCAGGATCAATACGGGATTGTCCATCAGCAACTATCCTTGCTTGCAATAGATTTTGAAGATTAACGATGAATTAACAAATTAAGGGAAATGGTGGAGTGAATTTTTTTTCAATTTCTTTTATACTCTAGCTACCCTCTAAGCATGTTTTTGCTTAAAGTCGGTTTAAAGGAAATAACACTGCCATATAGGTACTCTAACAGCCAAGCGACTATTGAAGCAATCAACTCCATGTAGATAAATTCCAAACCCATTTGGGACCCTATAGGAGTTGGGCAATCAAGACAAACTTGTACCAGGTAACTTAGATCACAAGGGCGATGAGGAGGCATATTTACTTGCCCAAGAAGGTGCCCCCATAGGTCCAGAACTTTATTGTGAAGCGCTGCAAAAAACCAAAGGCAGTTAGTACATGTATGAAACACACTCTCGAGAATTGTGGAATTGGTTGGTCAAAAACATCTCATTGGCAAACACAACCATATGCAGGTTTTGAAATGAAGATTAGAATTCCTCAACATACACATACAGTGCTACTCGGAATACCAGACTAGGCTGAGGTTTTCGTAAACACCACAATTTTCTTGGTCTAGCAAAAGGAACGGTTCAATAAAAAGAACTCTGGTTAATCATGGTAAATCAGGTCGTAGTGGATAGGCTCCTAGAAGCATATGAGACCCATATTAATCTCATCTCTCTTCTAATTATCTTTCTGTCTAATTTATTCTCATTTCTATTTATCTTTATTTTTGTTTCTGTGGTTTTTGCACCTCAAATCCATCTATTCTAAGATTCCATCTGATTTTATTCACGTCTTAACAGTTCAATTTTCTTTGAGTGTCTTCCATTCTTCCGGCACTTATTTCAAAATTTCATTTTCATGCTGAAAATTCAGTAGGAGCTCACTCCATTCAACAAATTCATCTCAAATTGATTTTTGGTCGATTGAATTATAAATAAACCTTAATCTGTGCGACGATTATGATAGCAATCTTCCGCCCATTTGACAATCGTCCATAATATGAAACACACAACACATTACTAGAAGTCTCTCACCTCACCCATACATTCTGGAACGTCATTTATTATATTTTGTTCAAATATAAGCTGTTAATAAGCTTATATATATATTAATTGAGTGTGTCATGACGAATTTGGATGTATTTTTGATTGTAACACCCACTGCCGTGGTTAAATTTATATACTTAAGTTCTTAAAATCCTCCACTTTCTGTTAATACTAGCACACACTGTATAAATAAATAAGAATTTTTAAGTGTATCACTTTTTGTCAATACATGCATTCATTGGAAATGTTTTAAAAATATACATAAAATAAGGTTCTTATTAATAGACCTGTAGCCTGTTTAATTATTTCATCATTCTTTCATTTTCGGAAATAGTAACTAAACTATTTATTACAATTTTTATTGTCGGTCACCTTAATTTGACTTTTTTTATCTACATTTACGCGAAATAGAATGAAATAAAGAAATTACTACTTTTGAAATGTTATCTTAATAAATAAATTATAGTACAAAAAAGTCAAAAAGCCAGTATATTTAGTCGGCGAGAACAAAGAAATATTATGTACAAGATATAGTGAAATGGGCATGATGTTTAGGAGTTGGAAATGGTTTGGTGAATAAATCTCTACAAATTTTGAAATAATGATAAAATTCAATACTCATTTTCCCTAACCTCAAATTTCTCGAGAAAATTGTGGAAAGCTGATTTTTCAGTTTTGAATCCCTTCCTTCGTAAAATTCATCCAAAGAACTCGATGTTTTCCTTGAATATTTCTTGTAGATTTATTTCAACCGCTCAAATACTTAGACCAATGGATAATTTCAATAGTCCATTTAATAGGTATTGTCACTACAAAATTTTCGGGTCTAAAGCGATTGACATTTCGAATCCACTTCCCCTAGGTTATTTTATTTTTTCCAATAACAACATTAATAGTCCAGCTCAGATATTCGGGAACATCAAGAAATCTTTGAAATCAATAATTATTTCTGTCTCGACTGTGAATCGTACCCAAAAAGGCCAAGAAAATGTCAGTCGTAGACCCGAAAATTTTGTAGTGGCAGCACTGAATGGACAATCCATTTAAAGTAGAGATGTCAAAGCAAAAATAGTATATTACGTAACGTGTGCGGAAAGTGACATTTTTCACACGAGTGGGAAGTATTGTCTCACGAGCGCAGCCGAGTGAGACAATCCCACGAGTGTGAAAAATCACTTTCGCACAAGTTATGTACACTATTTTTCCTACGACCACGCGATATAATTTTACCAAATTAGGCATGTATAATCTTGCTTTTTTATGTAGATGTGAGAGGTTTTACATATGTGTATTTGTAAATACTTTATATGGTTTTGATTACTTACCTTTGAAATTGGCCCAGAAAATTGTGATTTTTATGCAATGGAAAAAAGTACCTTCATAAAAAAGTTAGAATTAATATTTAACTTGTTGCCTACCTGTAGGAGATTGAAAGTATCAACTAGCTATTTTAAGGATTCATTGTTCAAATAATTGAAAACGAATATTTATTGTTTTAATAACATGAAAGTCCAATAAATGTCGATATAAACACATTTTAGCGCTTATTAGTATCTTGGACAAGAACCATAAGCTACAACAGTGGGATGGCCGAGCGGTGTAGGCATCCGTGGGCTCGATTTTTGACAAGCAGTAGGGTGGTTCGAGTCCGGGCTCGGTATTTTTTTTTTTTAATTTTAAATGAAATAAATAGATTATATTATATTATTATATGGACAAATCAACTTAGGAAATAAGCATTTCACATATACATATTAATTTGCGGAGTAAAAAGACTAGCATTTCAACATTCAATTTGACAGCTTTTTTATCCGCACACGTACGGATAAGATTTTTTTCCGTACGCGTATGAATAAAGGTCACTTTCCATAGAACTAGTCAGTGCGATATATGTCACTTTCCTATGTGGTCGGATTTTTCGCAATTTGCTCGAAAAATGTGAGGTTATGATGAAAAATGTTACAGCTTTTAAGTCAAAAGTTCAAAACATCACGCTAAAGAACCACCTCCAACCCTTAAGACTAAACACAATTTCTTCTCATTTCGTTGAAAATTTTTGTTATTCTCCTAATTATTATACCCTCAAGAAAATATTTCGCCTTGTTTTGGCCTCTTATGATTCTCTTTCGTCTTAACCTTTAAAATTCAATTTTGCAAAGGACTATAACAAGACATACTAAGCTGAGATTGATCGAATTTATCTCCAAAAAATATTCAGGATGAGATTCGTTGTGAATCAGGAGTCTTTTCAATAAATACTTGTCTCGTTAGGTACAGTTCATGATGAAAATACAATCAAATAGTATTAAAACCGCTTTCAAAGTTCATTCTTTTGTCAAATAAAAGCTGTGGACGTGAATATGTAAGTTTTTTTAAAATTCCATCGAAGAAGGCAATAGTGAATAATAAGTTAGATCAACGCAAATTGTAGACGAAAGAGAAAAAGACATTTTACGGTTTTTCGAACCGTCTAAGTTAGATACAAGCTATGTTAGACAAAAACTTGGATTTAAAAAATATAAACAGTTTGCCAATACGTATAAAAGGGTATAAAATGATCCTATAAAAATATATCCAACCTATATTTAAATGAATGATGATACACCATCAAAACTAAAACTTTTCATTTTCAAAAGTAGTAATTTATTTATATTAATAACGTTTCAACTTGTTTTTGCTCATAGGTGACTCTGTAGGAATTAGATTATTTAAGAAATTGTCTCGTTTATGTCATTTTTGTGTAACGGCGTTATTGAAGGTGATATTTCCACTTCGGGTGTCACCGTTTCGCAGTTCGAACTACACGGTGTCAAAATCGTCGGTATAAGACTCGCTATTTCTGGACTGCTTATGCCGACTGTTTCTTCATACACCCTTTCCTGTAAAAAAATCAATAAATCACTGGACCACTTTATAACAAATCATCAGTAAACACTGAAAATGATAAATTAGAAGTTATTTTTACCATAAACCAGATTAATCATTAGACAAAGATAACCACCATCATGAACAGGTGGCAAATTTTGGATCTATGCTCTAATCCGAAACACAACTTTATAAAGCTCGAACAACATAATGGACTTTTTCAGTAGATAATTGAATCTCAAAACAAACATGTTTACTTAAAAGCTTACTTATAATTTTTCACTTTGTGAAGCTTTGTAACAAAGCCTTTGTTTCAAATATGATGTCGCAAAGTTCAATAAAAAAGTTAAGCAAACATTAGGGTTATTTGAACACTCGTTTGACCAGGTGAGCAGGTGACGTTATATGGTCTGGAATTATGTTGGCAATTTGTCAGAGTCGCTGGCCAATTGCTGCTAACAGTTTTGTTTCTGTGATTGTGTATTATGCTAGTTAATTTGATTTACTTCTCGAATATTGTTGTACTTTTGAGTTGTTTGAGTGTATTATTATATTAGATGAAATGGAGCCAGGATTCTGTATCTGTAGAGTAAGGAGGGTGAGTGTAGGCTCACAGCACTTGGGCCACATGTGACCCATTGTACATCCTCCGGAGGAGCTGTCCTCCTAGTTCATCGTCCATCCTGTCTTTCCCAGGAATGTGGGCAGGTCACTAGGAGACATCTCCTTTATATCAGCAGGTGTAGGCCAAGACTCTCTGAACACACTCTCTCTTATTGACGATAACTCCGGACACTCGCATAAGACATGCCTGGCAGTTTCATCTTCCTGTTCACACATCCTACATAGAGGTGTGTCCACTAGCCCCATAGTATGGAGGTGTTTTCTTAGTTGACAGTGGCCAGTCAGAGATCCTACTGTTAAACATAGATGTTTCCTGGTCATCACCAAATATTTCTTCGGCGCCAGCTTCCTAGGGTCGCCCAGGGTGATCCTGGCAAGACTGCATCCTTCGATTCCATCCCATGTCTCAAGGGATTGAGCATGGGTGTAACGTTTGGCTAGTTTCGCAATTGTCGAAGTCATTGGGCCGTAGGTGTCACTGGGTCCAAAAATTTTTAGTCCAGCCGCTTCCCTGGCTAAATAATCGACAATGCGATTACCTTTACTTCTGGCGTGCCCTTCAACCCACCTCAGGATAATATTGTTATGTGCCGAAGCGTTAGCTAAATCCTGTTGGCACTCTAGTACTAGCCCCGATATACCTAACACGTTGTCTGTTCAAGGCTAATTATTAGATGAAATAGAGCCAGGATTTTCAAAGAGTAGTTCATAGAATCTGCCAAAATTGATCCATCGTGGAAGAGTTTTACATATCAGAAGTGAGGAATATTAAAACAAATAGACTAGTAATAAATAATAACCCATTTTCACTCAATTTATTTGGAAATATTCACAAAAGCCATTGCTCCTGGCTTTAGTCAACTTCTTTTGAACCTTCGCTTTTTCGAACCATGATTTTCGTCTGCTTTCACCTCTTGGAACGTAAACGAATATTTCGCTTGGGCAAATTATATTTTTTTTGTGCAAATTGATACAAAGCACTCTTTGAACGTTGTGTAAACACGAAAGCAAAACAAAAACAAATTATCCAAACAACAGCAATAACAAAGAGAATATCATAATCGTTTTCGAGGTCAGAGATGTCAAAATTCAGAAGCCAGGGAGGCAAACCTTACAAAACCTACGGAAATAACGGTCTATCGTTTTCAAGGTCATATACTCTTTGACGTCACTAAGAAAGGAGTTCAAAGCGCGCGCTTGCTTTCCGCTTGTCACTGAGATAGAGAGATTTATCGTCATTTTTATTGAGAAAAATATGAGTTTCAAGAGATTGATGGATAAAAAATTACCTGCGTCTTGTCGTACTTAAGTCTCTTCCATATAAACTTTCCGTTATTCGGTGCCGATGCTGCATCATTATTAGGTGAATAATAATTTGGATTTGAAAAACTTCTACTCGTACCATAGACAAATTTACTTTTACTCCTTCTTATCAAAAGGAATGCGACTAAAGCTACACATACTAATATTATAAATACCATCGGCACTAAAGTCATAACGTAGAACAAATTTGAATGTCCTAGAGATCTGTATAGATCGTCGTCGTCATCGTCGAATTTGGAATCGTATATGTTTGGGAACGGTTCTTCGTTATAATCTACTACTTCTTCTTCGATGTCACATTTCGAACTACCAGGGGGGCATTTGAGAGGGACGATGTAGTTCGATACTGAAACAAACAATATGGAAAATAGTCGCAACCACCGGAAGGTTATTAGTGAAGGAGCATAAAAATATAATATAAAACATAGATAATATGATAAATATTATTAAAATTTATATTGTATGTCAGTTTCTTTCAAAAACTCCTTAAGGTTATCAAGTGGAGAAGTATATCTAAGGAAAACATTTTAATAAGGTCACAAGGAAAGCATATAAGAAAGTACCTCCAATTAATGGTAGGCAGTCGCAGTCTAGTCTGGGTACCAGGCTACTCAGATCACCGATAAGGAGCACGATGTGCTTCTAGAGATCCATAAACCAAGGCAAAGTGTTTACCAAAAAATCATCGTAAAAATTCATGAAGTACCCATTAGCTAGAAAAAGGAACAGCAAGGGTTCAGAAAACAAGAAAACCTCTAAAGTTCACAACGACAAGGGAGAAAAAGCCTAAGTAATAATTAAGAGTCTCGACAAGGAAGAAACTTGAGCATACACAAATCTGTGGAGGTCGTAGTGGAGAGGCTTCTAGAAGCGAATAAGCTCCATATTAATCTCAGGTGGACTGTAACGATATCAAGGCGAGTGGTTTTATAGTTCTAAAAGCCAGAGTGATAGTTCTGGTAAACCATTCTAATGCTCTGTTTTTTTTGTTCACTAAGTAATGGTGAATATGGTATGGATAAGGGAGATGTCTCCTAGTGACCTGTCCACCTTCCTGGGAAGGACAGGATGGACGATGACCTAGGAGGACAGCTCTTCGGGAGGATGTACAATGGGTCACATGTGGCCTAAGTGCTGTGAGCGTTCACTCACTCTCCCTACTCTACAGATACAGATACAGATGGTTTATAGGGTTTTGGAGTTTGGATGGTGGAAATATCTGTCTTGTTTCAAGTCCGTTGTTGTTTATTCAAGGTTGAAGATATTCATGAGCAGTCAGAGAGAAAAAAAGGGAAATGGAGACAAGATAGACGTCAGAGAGATAGAGCAGATAGAAATAGTCACACACCTCCCACTCTCAATTTGTAGGTGTAGTCGTTCTATTATAGATAAAGATGACTATAGAGAGATTGGTTATTTTGCTCATATCGAAACGTGAAACCCATTAGATGTAGGCATTTGCCTCAGGTTCCTAAATGCCTGGATGAAGGTCATGCCAGAAGGGGAAAGGAGTATTAGAAGCAAAGGAGAGAATAGCAAGACCACGAAACAAGAGGAGAATGCAAGGAAAACATGCTAAGTCAAGAATATGAGGTGACGGAGGATGGGTTAGGTTGAATTAGGTTATTATAGTGGAAATAAATGAATGCTACAGAAAGAAGATATTAATATAAAAAACTAGAATTGTTTACTATTCAATTTTTGAGAATAATCTGAAAAAATCAATAATAAAAATCAAAATGTTCAACAAACCTGTTTTACACGTAGGATCGAATTTATCCGGACACCCACATGTATAATTTTTAAGTCTAAAAAAGCAAAGATGCGTACATCCACCATTATCGACGGCACATGGATTCCAACCTTGTTGTCGTTTCCCTGTAACCATAGTAATGCCCATTGCGGCATCCAATTGAGGCCTAACTATGACAGTATCTTTGCCTGTTGTTTTTTCAGCCCTCTTCACCGTTTTTTGTAACCAATCTGTCCAATAAATATACTCTTCGTGCTAAAAAATAGTTATTCTCAGTTTATCATGTTTCAATATATTTTAACTCATCATCAAAATAAACTATACCATTCAGCCAAATAACCAGATGTATGTCGGAAAGTATTTGTCCCAGGTTTTGGAAGAAAGATATTGATGTTATAGGTTGATAGTCTTAGATTAAGCATTCAAAATACCTTTTAAAAATGTCGAGGCCGTCGATTTTTTTGAGTGCTTCCAGAATGCTAAAAAAACTGTAAGATAATACACAATGAGGTATCCACATCGCTGTCATTTAAGGAGCAGATAGCAGATAGATTCTTTCCACGCCTGGTTCAACGGTTACGTGCTACGGAACGTTTCCGCCGACGAAACGTCAAAGCGATGCCGAGGACTTTAAACTGATGGTGCCGAACGAATCAATCAATCAAACGTCAGAACCGAAGAAAAAGGAACGCTCTTTAATTCACCGGTAGATCCACCAATCGACCAACTGCGTTTTTTTATTCATTAGTGGATTGTAGATTGATGAGATGACGCGTTCATTTATTACTGTTGCATCAAGCAAAATTGCAAACTACTCCACCGATGTATCGGGGTGGTGGATAAATTTGGTGGTTAACAAAATTACAGCTTAATCTCAAAAAGCTAACGATCTTTCGAATCGGTCAAAGAAATAGACGAATTAATAGAAATGAATTTAAAATGTGGTAAATTTTGTTAATGTTTGCTAATAACAACAATTAACTTAGAAATAGATTTTCAGTGGTCAGATGATTTAAACAACGCCAACTGCGTCCTTTTATGTGCCACTGATGATTCTAATATGTCGTTGCAGCGGTGACTGACGTCATTCAACCAATGGTGAATAAATGATGTTAAAAAGGTAGAACGTGTCGCGGGACACACGGTAGGAACTTTAGTTGCTTTTAAGCAATAATCAAATTTTTTGAATCAATAAATAAATACCTACACAAATAAATATAAGAGTTTATTTTACTCTGGATAAAACTTCATTTAACAAAAATATACAGTAGTATTAATTATAAAAACCTTATCATTAAGTTGATTGGCACAAAGTACATATTAAGTATTCAAATCTAGTCAGTGCATTCGATCATTGAAATGATAGATCTATGATAACTGAAATGGACCTCTTGCTTCGTTGACTTACCACCCATTTTCACAGAATTCCAATTGTTTGCAGGATCGCCATGTAATGTGTGTATCGGAGTGCGGTTGTGTTTACAAACAATTACGAATAGGTCACAACAAACATTAAGTGATTATAAAAAAACGAGATAAACAATTAAGTTATCATAAACAAAAACATTAAGTGATTATAAATAAACAAGACAAACAGTTAAATTATCGTAAACAATTTTTGGACGTACATTAGATTATAAATATATGTTATCATAGGTTAATGAGATTATTTAATAATCATCTATTTTTAGGATAATTGTAAATTTATTTTATTGGGGGAAGGAAGCTCAAAGGAATTTAGTCTTTTTGTAAAAGGGGAAGGTGTGATGCCTTTTGGCCGAAATATTATTTATTAATTATTTAAATTATCATTATGGTATTATTATGATTAAAGACATAAATTCCCTTGAATCTAACGTCGATATAGCATGAATCGTTTACATATATGAAAACAGAAAGGTCTCACGTATGATGTCAAGTTCAGAGTGTGTAAACAGAATTGTTATGTTTACAAAACGGTGAACTTGACTCGTCGTATAAATATATTAAACGAAAGTGTTTTAACATTAATTCATTCTAATTCATTCTAATTCATTCTGATTCATTCTAAATTATTCTAAATGTAGTCTATTCATCGTAATCCTTTTTAATTAAGATTCTAATTAGTACTAGTAATAAGTGAGTTAATGTATCATAGTAAAGTAAGGTAATAAAGAGAACATGTCCCAGTGATTCCAGTAGTTGTTTTATTCCTGTGAGATGACACACCAAGTGACCGGCAACACCACCTAGTCAGAGGCCCTTCCACACTTCTAATGCACCAAGTATCCATAGTAGGATACACACATTACAGATGTATGTTTGTGATTCCATTTTTCCCAAATATCTTGAGAAAACAGCATCAATAGTATGGTATCTTGTTGTTGATTGTTCTGGATCGTTGTTCATATCTAAATCAAATTTTTCTTCAAGAAAGTTTTTTAATGAATCCGATTTTTGTTAACTTACGTATGGCCATTTTTTTTTCTGTTGATTCACTTTCACTCGAAGTACTTTCCATAATATTCACTTTGCACTTATGTTATATTATACACTCTATATACTTTCATAACTTTCTAAAAATTATATAAGTAATTTAATTCATATTGAAGACAGAAAACTGTTTACTGTAACTAATAATACAAGTTATGCTGACAATCAACATTTTGCGCCGAGAGAATAGCTCTGAGACTGAGGTGAGAGCGCGAGAGTCCACGCGCTCAAGGCACATAGCGTAACAACGTAACGTAACGGTCAGATCTTTTCCTGCGCGACCCCCATCGCTTCAACCTAACGTAAGGAACTGAAGTTCCAAAAAAACGTGCCTAAATATTATCAACGTTTTATCTTATATAAAGCTTAATTTACACGTAAGTACGAGAACCTTATCGCTAGAGCTCGGCTCGGTTCAATTTACTTAATTTAGAAAATAGTAAGAATAGGTATTAAGCGACCTCTAGATTTTCTGTTTTGAGGTAATCGATATGTATTAGAACGGTCTTCAAAATCTACACCACTCTCATATGAGTCCAGAAACAGTCCGACAGGTTGAATACTATGGTCACTTTAGAAAATTATCTGATACTAAACAAGCTGCGATTAGCTGTGGTAAAATTTTAAGGTTGTAAATAATTTCCAGCAATTTCTCTTGGCTACTTTTACTATCAATATTTTCCCCCACAACTTAAATTTATAGTGGATAAGAATTAGTTTCCTTTGTTACTCAACCTGCAAAATACACACTTGAGCTATAAAGGAAGTCCACCTCTGAATGGAACAGAACCAGCTGAATATTTGCATAAACCCTTGGCGTCCTTAGGTATCCAAGCTCAATAGTCGTGAAAATCAGAGTAGGATTTGCTATTCATGTCACGCTATGGTGTGGTTGAACGTTCCGCACTCTTTGCACGATACCTCAAAAACAGTTCTACCTATAAAAAACGGCTCCCAATCAAATTTGTAGAGAATTTTCTACTCTACATTTTTCATAATAATTGTACAAAGGATTTGAGGCGAGGGTAGCGAGATATTTTCAAAAAACTGATTTGACTTTGAATATCTTGAGACTTTTGAGACATTAGAATGACAAAATTAAAATTCACTTTTCATAGTTTGTACACAATGAAAATGAGTGAATACATACCTGGGTCAATGAAAATGGATGAGTCGATTGGACACTGATCATCACCCTATTATTTCCATATAAATCGGTGGTTTCAATCTTCTCTTCGTTAAGTTTAGCATCTATCCAATAAAGTCTCCTTTTACTATAGTCAATCACAAGACCTATCGGAAAATTCAGTTGCGTATGGACCAAATTTTTCCTATTAGAACCGTCCAAATGAGCTCTTTCTATTTTTGGTATTCCCCAATCCGTCCAGAAGATAAACCCTTTTTTAGGAAAAACCACTATCGACCTAGGATCGTGTAAGTAATTCTTGATAATAGTTTTTCGGTGACTTCCGTCTAATCTAGCAACTTCTATAACTTTATTGCCGGTATTAGTCCAGTAAATGTTGCTAGCTATCCAATCTACTGCTAGACCGTCTGGCGATGATAAGTTTTTGCTCACAATTACCCTTACATCTGATAAATTGTACATTGATACGCTTGATATTACATGTTTTTCTATGTCAGTGTAGAAGAACAGTTTTTTCTCCCAATGGAAGTCGACGTCTATCACATTTTCTATTTCGTCAACTGATAACGTTACGTCCCAAGCGTCGTTGGTGTCTAAACTGACCTGGCTCAATGCATATCTGAAAAAAAATTAAAAACATCAATAAATGTTTGTTATAAATGTTCTATTTATTTACTTTTTCAAGTTGGATTTCGTTTTACATGGCAAAGAAATACACCGAAAATTAATCTGAAATTCGGTACACAGACGGATCAAAGAATTCAAAGAATGAGCTCGGCACCGGAGCGTGCATTGGTTACAGCAAAGTCATGCAAATATGAAGGAATCGTTCCGCTTGGAAAATACGCCTCGGTATTTCAGGCAGAGGTCTATGCAATACTTACATGTTCAAGGGCAAATAGCATGAGAGCCTACAACAACAGGCAGATCAGGATCTACAGTGACAGTCAAGCTGCCCTCAAAGCACTTCAGATCTCTAAGGTAACATCTCGGCTGGTATGGGAATGCGACAAAGAACTTAGAAGACTGGCGACTCGGAACAGTGTAGCACAGGAGTGAGTCCCAGGTCACAAAGGAATCGCTGGCAATGAAAAAGCTGACGAACTCGCAAGAGCAGGATCGTCAACCCTGATGAACGGACCCAAACCAGTTGTGGCATTCCCAGATGCTCAACCAGGTCATGGTTAAAATGGTGGATAAAAGAACAACACAATAAACACTGGAAGAATACGCCCAGGCAAACACATGGGAAGGAATTCATAAAAAAACATCATAAAAAGTAGCGAAAGAACTGCTCTCCATAACGGGGCTACTTACGTGACAATTTCCCACAAAGGAGCACCTGAACAAAATAGGGCTGTATAACGGAGACCTTACATACAGAAGATGCAAAAAGGATACCGAAACAGTTCTGCATATACTATGCAACTGTGAGACGCTGGACCACAGGAGGCAGAAACTGTATGGAAGACCACAAATGACTCCAGAAGACTTCTACAACCAACCAGCAAAGATCCTGTATGAGCTAATACAGGGAACGGATTGGCTGAATAAGCTGTAGTCAGAACACTAGGAGTATCCACAATAAGCCCAGGAGGCTGAGGTGGTGCCGGCGAAGGGACGGCTCCTTTTTAAAAATAAAAAAAGTACTTTCCGGCATAATTATACATTTTATACATCTCTTCATTAACCACAACTCAAAGCGACAATGGCACTACATCACTTTGCACTCTCAATATACAAATAGCTATAATCACTACATTATTTAATATTATTCTAAAAAAGTTTTTGATTACATACCTTGTTGCTATCAATAGAAAAGTCTCGGGGATGGTCTCGCATTGTTTATCGTTCCCTTTCGATTTGCTCAAGCCTGTCGGACAAGCACAAGTAAAAGAAACCGGATTTCTTAAACATAAATGAGAGCAGCCGCCGTTATTTTTTCCACAAGCATTTTCCGCTGTGTTGTCGCTTTGTACTGAACGAACGTCCATTAGACCTTCCAATTTATCTCTTATAATAGTTTTATCGTTACCAGTGATTTTATCTGCTCGATGTAAAGATCTTGTTTGCCAATCTGTCCAATAAATGTGGTTACCTACAACGACGAGTCCATAGGGATGAGGTACCTAAAATATAAAATAAAGATAACTTAATGTTCACCTCTTCAACTAGTGACAGAGGAAGCCGCAAAAGGAATGTTGATCAGACTGGTCACAGAAGGAGCAGGGAGAAAAAATTCTGGGACAAAAAACCGCCTCAGAAATGGTATGACCAAACAATGTAGTTTCGTAAAGAATTTCAGGTATGAATTGAGGTCTAAAAAATAACTGACCAACAGATCCCCCAATTATGCTCTCCAAATAAAGCATTACTTGCATCAGGTGGTATACTGATGGATTAAAAAGAGAAGAACAAACAGGGGCATTTATGGCACAAGACTTCGATACGCCAGTGGACAACTCATCCAGAGGAAAGTAGAAATTTGTTTAATAGAAGGATGCACATGTACACAATTAAATTCGGATAATCGAAATTTCGTGATTTTATCAGTCAAGCACCTATCTAGTCGCTGATGATAGTTTGGAACGGCCTGTGTAAACTCTTTAAATAAAGAGAACACAACAAGACTCCTAGCTGAACCAGCTAAAAGATATCCTGTGAACTCCAACCGAAAGATATTATAGGTACTGTTAAGCCTTAGCGAAAACCAACTAGGAATCTTCGGAAGCTTTCCCACAAGGCATTGACAAGCATTAAGGATTATTTGTAAGGGTTATAAGGGATTGATTCATTTGTAAAAATTCCTATAGATTTATCAATGAGATCCCCCTGTGTAATCAGTTCCAAAATGGTGTGGGAATGCCTAGACAAACTCAATGAACTAGGCAAGAGCAATATAGTCACCTTACTATGGATTCCAGCACACACTGGAATAGAAGGAAATGAAATAGCAGATTAACTAGCGAAGAGGGGGACTGAAATACCTTTCTGGGGGCCTGAACCCTTTTGCGGAATCAGACCCAATGTAATATTGGAAGAAATAGATAAAGATCTAGTAGTGCCTATACCATCAAATATTATTTTGGGTGACGACAACCAGTTGAGATCAAATGAATGCATAAGTCAAAGCAAAACTGCGCTAAGAGTTTCAACAGGGATCCTAACGAGACATTGTCGCCTGAATGGACACCTGAACAAGCTCAAAATGGTGGAGGAAGAAGAATGTATATTCTGTGGCATGGAAGAAGAAACCTCCATCCACATACTTTCCAACTGCACAACACTTCAGAATCCTAGAGCACAGCACCTGGGAGATTACTGGATAGAAGAGGAACATTTACCTAAGTTGAAGCCTGCAGATGTCTTAAAACTCCTCCGGGAAATAGGACTAAAGGAGCTAATAGTGTCTAAGACTCTCCTCAGAAACTAAGTAGAAGTAAGGGGGCACAATAGATCTCTTAGGTCTCAGTGAATGTCACCCCAAAATACATACATAAGTACACAAATAATGAGAAATACTTGACAATCAGAAGATATGCATTAGCAGAGTTTTCCAAGCAATCTAAATGTGCTATGACAGATAAGAGCTGTTAAAAGTAATGGATAGGATAACGAATTATGAAATGAAGGGATCTCAAGATTATTGGATGACAGATGGAAGTGATAAATTGTAAACGTTTCCAGAAAATTTGGACTCCAGTTTGTTGTATTAAATAGAAAATATGACTCAAGAAACTGATACTATGGTTACTAATGTATACATTACCGCTGACAAAATTTTTCTCCTGTCTTTTCCACTAAGATTGCTAGATTCTATCGTATTCAGTTTTCCATCGTTCCAATAAAGACGACTTTCTGGCCGATCTATGGCCAATCCATTCGGCCAGTTCAGATCTTCAGATATTAGAACTTTTCTATAAGGAATGAAAGAGTATTACCACTAATGCTAGATGTTTGTTTTTCAAATTAAACAATGAGCGGTGTGAATAAAAACGAGTACGACGAGTATTTACTTACAAGTAAAGTGTAAGGAGTATTAAAACTCCAAGTAAACCGATGTGAATAAAGCGTAGAGTTTACTTGTGACCGTGTACTCGCCAACCCGAGGTATACTAGCAAGTATTTACTCGCGAGACAACTGAAATCGCAAAAAAAGGCAAGTAAATACTTGTAGCGCCACACAGACTACGCATCATTTCCTGTTGTGACTTGTTCTGTTTTCACCGCTAAACTAACTTTCCATCTTTTTCCGTGCAGTTAATCCTCCACCCCTTGAATCATTGTTTTCATCAAGAAAGTGCGAAGTGAGAAAATCTACGTTTTCGCTCTCAAACCGTAATAGTCCCTTAGATAGATCGGGACTTATATCACGCCGGTCTCTATAACGTTTCACACCACGCAGGTTCATAAATGCAGCCATCTTCCGTGTACAAGTACGACTGCAAGTCTGGGGTCGGGTTGACTTGCGAATAGACGAGTATTTACTCGCTACAGAAGTATCTACTTGCGTTTATTCACATCAAAATTGGCATTTTTCCGGGTTCTACTAGCCTCTCAAGTATTTACTCGCGAGTAAGAGTAAATACTTGTTTTATTCACTCCAATTTTGGCGTTTACTTGTTATTTTGATATGTTCAAGTATTTACTTGTCCTACTAGTTTTTATTCACACCGCTCAATAGCTTTGTGCAACTTTGTACGACCATCTTTAGACAAACTTGTTAACCACTTTTCATGAGTACCCTTTGGCGTTAATTCTTTTTTTATAGAGTATTAAATCACTGGACGGTTCTCAAACTCTCTGACACGTCAATTTTGATTTAACTTGTGAACAAAGAAAGAGTTGCCAGACTGAATAAAACATTTTATTAGAGCGAAAACTCAAGTTCTACTTGTGACCGATAAATGGCGTAGCTAACCCATACTTACCGTTGGGTCCCATCCATATATGCAACTTCTATTTTTCCCTGCTCACCCCAATCAGACCAAAACATAAGTCCGTGATGGTAATGCAGTGTAATCGCTCTAGGATTAACCAAGTTTCTATGGAACAAAACTTTTCTGTGCTTCCCATCTAATTCCGCTACTTCTATACTATTTCTATCTCCATCTGTCCAGTATATCTGCAATAAAATTCATAATTTTTCGATCGAAAAATCTTTTCAATGAAAACATTACAAACCTTCCGTCCAGCAGAATCAACTGCAATACCATCAGGTGATTCCATTTCATGCATTATAATAACCTCTATATTTTTGCCATCCGGTGTAGATCTTTGGATAACGTCTTCAGCTGTATCAGTCCAATAAATATCTCCTGTAGTCCTATCGACGTCTACAGATGTTACGAGTTTAAGTCTTGGGAAAGGCAACACTACATCTGCCATGTATGGTACGTCTAAAGATATCTGGCGGATATCCATTCGATGGGCAAAAATAAGATAGTTGACGGGTCCTTTTTCACATCTGAATCCGTCACTCTAAAATCGAAATGTAAAGCTACATAAACATCCATGGTTCAAATAATACCCTTCCTATAATGTAATGTAAAATACGAGGCATCAACTGAAACGGTACTAAAAATATGATAAGAATGTAAAAAAGTAGTCAAGCTACTTACCCCTAATTTTATTCCAGTTGGACATCCACAAGAGTGTCCTTTGGGTCTCAGGAAACAGAGGTGAGAACACCCTCCATTATTCACGCTGCACGCAGTTTTCATGTTTTTCCTGTTTCTATGGAAAACTCGAACATCCATCAGATCATTCATGCTGTTTGATAGAATCGTACGATTTTGACCGGTGAATTTGTTAGCTCTTTCGATATTTTGAGTTTCCCAATCTGTCCAATAAATATGGTCGCCGAAAACATCAAGTCCAAATGGATGCGGTACATCATTACCATCTTTGGAAAAAAACGACGTTTTTGAAAATGATTATTAAAATTAGAATGGATTTGGTCAATTTTAAATAGTAGTTGATCGAAAAAGAGGTAAGATACAGAAATACTAGCTTAAAACAAAGTAAACTGATGTGTGATGGAATAATGAACAAGTATAACTTTTTAAAGAAATAGTAAAAAAATAAAGAATACAACACCATCATCGACAAGGCTTCCGCTTTCTCCCATTCAACCCTCACCACCGCCATTTTCATCCCGTTCCTCTCCCTCGCCACTGTCATCACCCTTGTCCCTTTCCCAATCAATTTCTCTATTTTCTTTTTCACCACTTCATCTTCAATCCTCGGGTCTATCCCCACCATCTTAATGGTTTTTGTTCCGCTTCCACCGCCCTAGCTCCTGTTACCCTTTCCACATCCCTCAGAATTCCCCTCACCTTAACCGTTTCTTTGCCTCTATAACCACCTTCCTGTTCCTTGACACCAAGTCTATCCACACACATTCCTTCCATCTCCCTCAAACCCTTCTTAATTATTTCCATCTCCTTCTGATTGACTTCTCCAATATCCTTCAGGATTACCTGACCTCATTTTCCTTTTCCCTGTCTGTATAAATTGCCACCTTCGTCCCATCTGTTCTCTCCCACGCAATAATTTTCCTCAGTACCTCCATCTCCACATGCTCAAGCCTGTGTAGCCCAACGCTTACCTTGCTCCCCGCTTCCTCAAACAGTCGACTCATTATATCAAACACCTTCCGCTTATCCCTACAATCACCCTCCATCCGACAGATCAACTCCTCCGCGTTCACCCTTGTACCTTTTTTTTCCGTAGTGTGTACCTCCTTAACCCACTCCCTGTCCTCTCCTTTTTCTCCTAGCATCGGGTACCTATCCCTAAACATCTTCTTTATCCCCTTCTTCATTCCTCAGATACATAAACTGCAAATGGTAAAAGCTGCCTATTGAGAGGAGAGTTTCCAGATCTGAAGATACTAAAAATTACCAAAGCCTTAAATCCTTACCCAATAGCACTTTCCTCTCAGTTCCATCTAAATTAGAATACTCTATGCTTCTTGTACCACCGTCAGTCCAATATATTTTACCAGTAAGATGATCAACAGCTAAGCCATTCGGCCAGGTTAGATTATTATTCGCTATGATAACTCTATTAGTACCATCCATATTAGCTCTTTCGATCTTTGGACGTTCTCCCCATTCAGACCAAAACATATAACCTCCTGAAGTTTAAAGTTCAATTAGTAGTGGAATAATCAGCAATTTATAGTTTGGTAATACCTTGAGGATCAACTACAATGTCTCTAGGTTTGTCCAGGTCTTCCCATATCAGTAACGATCTCATAGTACCGTTGGAATTGGCCACTTCAATCCTGTCAGTACCCGCGTCTGTCCAATAAACTTTATCTGTTGCCCAATCGTAAGAAATTCCAGCAGGTGAAACTAAAATAAATAAATAAATGAAGATTGTTGAAGTTATTTATTTCCTCTATCGATATCCCTACTTCAAGCAGTAACATCATCAGTGATGCAGCTTATATCCTTTTTAATATCAAGAGTATCAAAATAAAGAGTCATCACCTACCAATATTTTGATGGATCAAAATTTCTTGATACGTGCCGTTCCAAAACGCTCTATTTATTGAATTCCTTTCAACGTCTGTCCAATAAATAAAATCATTTTTGGAATCCCATGCTATGGATACAGCTGACTTAATACCATCTACAGGAATCACCTTAAAATATGTTCAATTCGATAATAATCACCAGTACTTAGTAATATCTATGGGGATAATAAAAGAGATAATTTCATGAGAATCGAAAGCTCGTTCTTTGGTAACAGCTCTCAGCCTTCGGCTCGTACTAAGCAACGAGCCTCATAAAATTATTAGTGACAATTTAATTCATGTATAAATTGTCACATTGACAGCGGCAAAAGTTAGCTTTAACTTTTACAGCGACAAATACACTAGTGGTTTTTTTACTTATTCATTTGTTCATCAATATCACTGTTCCTAGTATGAATTTCAATAACTGCGTGTTTCACAATTGTACATTAAAATAAAAATGTGTTTATTTTTAATGTTTCATAAATAAACTTTGCATTGATATATTTCCAAATTTCTCATTCATTAAATTGTCCTGCCGAATTACACTCGAGGTTTGTATTGATATTGGGTAAATTTGTGTTGTTCAAATTCTAAACTGTTTCCTTTAGCAATTTGACTCGAATAACTGTCAAACAAAAAACACTCCACATTCGGTGTCGTGTTTTTAATAGTTACAGTTATTCTCGTCAAATTGCTAGGAAACAGTTTCTCATTAAACAACCCAAATTTACCCGATAAAATACAAACCACTTGTGCAATTGTAAGTGAAAAAAACACTAGTGCATTTGTCGCTGTCAAAAAGACAATTGCACTGTGGCCTATTCATTCAAACAGTTAATTCAAATACAATACTCACCATTTCATATTGGTGTTGATGACTGCCATCCAAATACTTAATTCTTAGATCTTTCTTTTTAGCGAACAACAAAAATTTATCCGGTTTTTGGCAAGATTTTTTGTCGGATTTTAACTTCTGTCCCATTCGGCAAACGCAAGTATAAGAATTTCTGTTAGGTAAACACATATGTGCACAGCCACCATTATTTTTGCCGCAATGGTTTTTGTATTTGGGTTGTCTCTGAGGATGATAACTATGTATATCCATGGGAAAATGAAGTTGGGAATGCAAGGGACGCATACCTGCACCTGTTGAAGAATTGTTAGTTATTGCACATAAATAGGAGTAGGTTCAATTGATCTTTTGGTTTACCAGAAGTATACTAACCTGTAACTTTGTTTGCCGTCGAAATAGACTTAGTGTGCCAGTCGGTCCAAAAAATAGCATCTTCAAAAATGGTGATCGCAAACGGATGCGGCAGACCCTTACTGATCACCTTCCTCCTGTGTTTCCCTTCAAAGTTTGAAGTTTCTATGACGTTATGCTTAGCATCTGCCCAAAAAATTTGACTCGATGTGTAATCTATGGTTAATCCGTTAGGCCAAAACACCGATTCCGTTATAATGCTCGATCTTTTGGATCCATCCATTTCGGCTCGTTCGATTTTTGGATTCGGGCCCCAATCGGTCCAGAAAATGAGTGCTTCGCCTGGATGCACTGCTATTGCTCTGGGTTTATCGATTTCACTGGCTGCTATTATGGATCTTTGTTGCCCGTCTAAGGTTGCCACTTCTATTCTACGTGTACCTGAGTCCGTCCAGAATATGAGATCATGAACCCAGTCCAACGCTACTCCGCCTGGTGACTCCAATCCAGATTTTATCACATCTTAAATTCAATGAAAAAAATATCTCAATCGAAGTTTTAAAACGTCTGGAAAATAGTGCGAGAAAAAAGGGTCTCCAGTTAAATTAACATAATACAAAATACATGATAATGAGAACAGGTAATAAGCAACTGAATAGAGAATTGACTTTCCGAAGTATTTCAGACAATAAAAAGTACACTATTGAGAATACAAACGAAATAAGCTACCTAGGAATTAATATCAATAACAGAAATGACGAGTAGGAAGAAATTAATACAAGAATAACGAAAAGAAACAGAAGCACTATTGAAGACATTTAAATCAAAAAGTATCAAGAAAAAAGAAAAAAAATGAGCAGCTCATGGAGTTATATGAAAGCCCTTCGATATCGGCAGTAGTAATGTCGCAACGTATAAGATACTTAGAACAAATAGAGAGACTTGCAAATAGCAGAGCAATAAAAGAAGTACTTAGAAGAGGAGCTGGATGTAAAAGAAAGAAGGGAGACCAAAAAAGAAGTGGATAGAAGCAGTAGAAAAGGACCAAGAGCTGTTGAGCATACGCAGATAGGAAGAGGTGGTAAAACATAAAAGAGAATGGAGGGAAATAGTCAATCAAGGCTTAGGCCTCGATGACCTGTAGAGATGTCTTATAAATATATTTTACGTAACAACAAACATTCAGTGATAGTTTTCTTAATCAAACTGTTGCGGAGGTATGAAAAATGAGAGCAGTAGAGGTACAGGCTGCCAGCCTGCAGATATGCTAAAACTCCTCCGGGAAGTAGGACTAAAGGAACTACCAGGCTCTGAGACTTTCCTCAGTAACAAGTTAGAAGTAAGAGGGCTCAATAGATTTTTGGGTGTTAGTGTTTATCACCCCATATACACACATTTTTATAAAAATCGTGTAAAGTAGTTTCCAATATATAGATGGTGTAAGCTATTCGGGAAAATATCCACTGAAAAATGGGAGTCCTCGCCAATAGTATAAGCTTGAAAAAATTTGTAGTGCTGTGTGTGATTATCCAATACTATAGAATCCAACATGAATACTTCTAGGACCGATTATTCTTGGAACTCTCATTACTCCTCTCCTTTTTCCTAAAGATCAGTATCAAGGAAGTTAGCAAACACGGGACCACTGATAATCTTGCAGGTAGTGAGTGAACAGTGCAGTTCTGTTTTTTGCCACTTTGGCCTCCATCAATACTTGCTTCAGGAAATTTGCTCGATATGACGATATTCCACGTTAACGTAGAAGTGAGAAGAATACTCTAACAAAACACGAGAGAAAAGATAGAAAACTGTTAAAAATAGAACTCCACTATTTCTCAAACCTCTGAACCCCGACGGTTTATTTATGTTGAAGTCTTGCATATAACAATAGAAAATAGTCACAAACACCATCCCAATTCCACAAACTTAAGATTAGAACTTTTTTTTGCTTGTTACCTGTAGTTCCAGTTCCATTAATGAAAGCTCTTCTAATTACATCCATCGATACATCTGACCAAAATATATATCCTTTTTCATAATGATAATCTAAGGATATGGCGTTATGAAGTCCTCTAAGTATAGCAGTGTACTTCGAATTACTTAACGAAACCTGAAAAGTAATAAAAAAAATTTTCAGGTTGATAGCTCGACACATGAGCAAAAGTTTTTACCGAGGTCTGTATTTTTTTTATTTCTAACCAAATCAATGGATTTTGAATTTATTTGTATAGAGTAGATAGTTTTAGTTTGATATTCAAATTGTTATAGCTTTGTTAAAACCAAATTCCAAAAATTGTGTTTTCTATGAAATAAAATTTCAGGTTGTGCTGAGTAATTACAACAAAGAATTGCAAATATCTACGACTTGTAATTCTTCAAAGCGTGAAACTTTTATCCACCCTAATGTCATTTAGGACAAAACTAATGGAGATCATTTTGGTGTAAAATTTCAAGCCATACAATTTTTGTTTGAAACTTTTTCCTGTAACTCCAACGATTTTTGCGTAATTTAAAAAAAACACTTTATTTTTTTTCGTACTTTATTCAGTCCTAAGAACTATTTTCGGACCGTTTAAAATTGAGCAAAGTTTGAAAAAACCCGAATATCCCGCACGGTCTATAGAATTGAACTAACCTAACTATACTTTGGTAAGTTTATCTGAAACCGTGAAAGGAATGCAGTCGAAAACATTCGACATTGCCACATTTAACTATGGAAAAACTGAAGTGCTCACTATGTAGTGATAATAATTAGAAAAGGGTCTTTTTATCATCAACAATATTAAAAATAGGATTAAACGTTAATTTTATAATGTACTTGTTTCCTTGGATTTATTCTATTAACATTATTTTCTCAATTTATGAATATTTAAAGATGAACACTTTTCCAAATATGTTATGGGCTTTTTGAAGCTCTGGCAGCGTTGTACGAAAACCATAATGACCACACCCTCGAATTACATAATTGGTGATTTGTAACGACCAGCTGACTTCTTATTGGCAAGCGCGTGCGTGAGATCTTCCCTCTCACTTCGTCAGTTGACTGATATTGATTTATCCAGTGGCGTTATACCTGTATTTTCAGTTTTACTTGGTAAAATAGGTACCGTACGCCATTTGTACGTTTGACAGATAGGCGCCATGTTTTTCCTCGCCTCTTACCGATCCCGTATAGCTTCAGATAAACTTGCCAAACTATAAATTGTTTCATTTCATCATTTAGTATGGATCTACATCAAGTAAAAGCCTCATCTATTTAATTTTTAACCTAACTAAATTGACAATTTAAGATAACTCATCATCATCCCTGTATTGAGGGACAGTCTCCTCCACAAAGTTTTCGTTTTTAATATTATCTTGTAAGACTTCTGGATTTATAAGATTATTGATCACATCAAAAAGAAAATCTTCTTCACTTGATGATGATGATGAACTATGTTCAAATATTTCCATAAAAACATTAGCCTTCATTTGGTAAATATTTAATTTGAAAAGTAAAAAATCCAAAATAAACAACACACAATTAACAAACCTCTACCTCTAACCTCTGCGAATTTTGAATATAGCTCCCACTCTCCTCCTTTGCAAATGATTTGAGCATGCGTGAAAAATAACCCGAAAATCGTCCTAGCTCGAGGCTGGGGACTGGCTTAGACGGTTTCCGAACCGTCCCAGAACTCCTCTTAAATAAACCCGAACGCCAAACTGCGGGTGTCAGAACCATCCTGTTAAAACCCGAACAAGCCAATTTTGACTGCGCAAACTCCGGATATTCTTAGAACAGTAATTGCATGAACCCGAATAAAGCTATGAATAAAAGTATTAATTTGCTCACCTCTCTAATATCAATTCTATTCGCAAAGAACAGCGTAGGCGGCGCTCCCATCGCCTTGCAGGTTCTCAAATCAGGTCTCAAAACGTAACCAGTCATACAACCACATTTGAAACTACCAATAGTGTTATTACAATTTTGAGAACATACAGGGTCCGTTGCATACAAACATTCGTTGATATCGTCACAGCTGAAATATCGTAAGCATTATTTGATAAAAATCAAAACACTATCGTCAGATAAGTGTTCAATTAAACAAAAAAAATTGAACATATTTTCAATATTTATCATACCTGATGCCGTCTTTATTGAGCTGGAAGCCGTTTAAGCACGAACATCCTTTATTCCCATCGGAGGAAGTGATACAAAGTTGTTTACACGTTGTAGTTCTTTCGCATTCTCTTTTGGTGGGACATTGGTCTTCGTCTTCGCCCTTCGGACAATCTTTCTGCCCATCGCATCTGTGTTTTTTACTGATGCACGTTTCCGTTTTGTTACTGTTTGGATCGATGCCGCTGCAAGGAAATTTCGCCTCGTCACAAACTATTTCGCATTTAGCCTCGTCCTCGCCTTGAGAACAGTCTGGTAAACCGTCACAAACCCAGGTACGCTGGAAGATAATAAAATATAAATTGGACACCGAAACACAAGAGGCCTAGGTGATATTTCCAAAAATATAGAGTATGTAGTATGTAGAATTTAAATGAAAATATACTAAAAAAAACTTACCAATATACAAGCTCCATTTTCACACGTATACTCATCTGGCGAACACGTTTTCGTGATATTATAATCACAATTTAGTTCATCCTCATTATCATCACAGTCTTGTTGCCTGTCACATTTGTATCTTTCCGGAATACATTTCCCACTATTACACCTAAAAAAAAGGTAATCTATCAATTTACCAAATCTTCAAAATTAATTTCTGTGCGCTTACTTAAATTCTCCCGAAACACAACTACCTTGTATCTTGGGACAATCATCTTCATCACTCCAATCTTCGCAATCATCATCACCGTCGCATTTGAATTCAATTTTTATACATACGTGGGTCGCGCACTGAAACTCACTTTCCGTACAGTAAGGGGGAATAATATCTACAAATAAAACCATTTTATGTTTATACGATATACAGTAAATTGAAATTCGAGAATTTTGCTCTCTTCTCCCTCCCTCCCTCTGTTCATATTTCTCTTCAACCCACTCTCCACTTTTCTTTCCATATCTTTCTCCAAACTTCTTTATTCGTTCCCATTGTCCTCCCCTTCACCCCCCACTCTCTATCTCTTCTTTCATTCTTCCCATTCCTCTCTCCTGTATCTTCTGTATCGCTCCTCCTCTTTTCCTCTTCCCTTTCCACTATTTATTCACTTCTTCACATGAACTCTCTGTCCCATTTTCCTCTTTTTTTCCTCTTAAACTTTCTCCCTTTTACCACTCTCCCTCTTTTTTCTTTTTATTTTCCACCTGCTTCCTACTATTCTCACCTTCCCCTTTACATTTTTTTCCATTTTCCCCTTTTGTCTCACTCTCCTTCCTACTATTCTCTCACTCTTTCCCCCCGCCATCCATTTCCCATCCTTGCATTTTTCTTTCCCTCCGACCTTCTTTATTTGTCAGAATACAGGACTAGCACTCAAAGGTTAAACAGCCACTAGCCAGGCAGCACTTGCCACAATGAACTAAATATCAGTAAGAATGGGCAAAAATTATTACAGCTCACTCCTTTCTCTTTCTCTCCCATTTCCACTTATTCCTGTTTTCCTTTTTTCTCTTCTTTCACTCACTTCCTTCATCGGATCCTAACCTGCTACTAAGACTTGGACTGAAAGTGATCAAATAGAAGAGCATATACTTTGTGAGTGCACCGCCACGGCCCTTATAAGGTATTTGATGTTTGGAAAGGTCCCTCTCGCCCTTAGACCTGAAATATCATCCACCAAATAAACTAATCGACTTTGTTAATGAGCTGAATTTGTTTGATGAAAGTTAATCACAACTGACTCTCGAGTCGCTATCTAACTCTCCATATCCGTCCTTTTTTTCTACTTTCCCCCCTCTTCCTCTCATTCTCTTTCCATCTTCCACTTTCTAGCTCCCCTCCTCTTCTTCTCTACTCCAGTCTACTTACCACAGTCACTTTCATCAGAACCATCGGTACAGTCTATATGTCTATCGCATTTCCAACTTATTGAAATACAAGTCGTATCTGAACATTCAAATTCGTTTTCTTCACATCTGCAAACAAACAAAAAATTAATGACGTTGCTGTTCAAGCTTTTCAGGTCAATGAAAATCATTAATAAGTCAACAAAGCTTGTTCCATTTTAAATAGATTTCCACTTACCCCGTTAGGGTGCAATTTAATTCGTCGGAATAATCTTTACAATCGTTGTCATTGTCGCAAGTCCATAGCTTAGGAATACACAGGCCATTATCGCATTGAAATTGATCAGTTGTACAATTTACATTGAAACCTGAAAAATCAAATTGATAATCCAGAAATCAACTACCTTCCAAGAAACAAACGATTTAGAAACAATAAAAATATATTCAGTTAGTAACTCACCACAATGCGTTTCGTCAGAGAAGTCTCCGCAGTCATCGTCTCCATCACAAAGCCAGTCTTTAAGAATACATTTTTTAGTTCTAGGACATAGTACGTAATCCTTCGTTTCGTCACATTTCACTTGATGATCAACATGATCACAATCTAATTCATCTTCGTTACCTTCACAATCATCAATTCCATCACATCTGAAATTAAAACCCAATTGATACCAAGGATAATGGAAACTACAATTAATAAACAGTACTGTTGGTTGAAGTTCTTTGTTTCATATACTGCAAATTAGCGGAAACTTCGCAAACATGGTTGTGTGATGAATATGTGAGATCTTATAGTATGAAATGTCAATGTCCATCTTCTATTTTTGATCAACTATATCTTAAATCTCAACAAAAATGTGAGTATAGCATGTTCCTATGTATTTGGTGGCCATTTTGTCTATAGAACTAACCTTGACTCAACCAACCAAACCATAATATCGAGTTATACTAAGATGGGTTGGGAGCAAAGCTAGAGTCTGAAACTGCATTCACTCATCCTGCTGAACCAATATTTGAAAAATAAAAAAATGGCTTTTCGGGTTGTACATATCGGTAGATTCAAACTAAACATCAGACGCACTGGAGCCACGTTCCGAAGCAGACGCAGCAAACTCTTGGTCAAAACACCTTCGAAATTGCTGACTAATGAAATATTAAACCTCAGCAGGGGTCAGATAAGAAAAATGACGGAATTACTCACCGGCCACTGTACCCTTAGGAAGCACATGTATACAGTTGGCATATATAGGGAGAAATTTATCTGTCAATAGAAGAGTAAGAAACAGAGCTCTGAAGTGAAGCACTGTCTCATTAGAGATATACCTAGACTCCTGGAGCTACAGTAACCAAGGATTTCTTCAAAAGGACCTATTAAAAAGACTTGAGCTTTTTAAGCTTCTCACATAAACCAAAACCACAAAAAGCCTAAAGGCTGTGGTGCCGAGGATCCGAAGCCTCTGAGTGGTGGTGTACAAATCCATCATTTCCCAAATAAGTGTCAGAGCTTAACATGCTGGTATATAATATATGAGCTGGAAGAGAAAATGGTCAGTAGAAAACGTCAAAAACTAACCTCAATTCTTCTTTAATGCAAATACAACTCTTCGTGCATAAAACTTCATTTTTCTTGCAAACTTTGTCGCAAGAATTATGCTCGATGACTTTCTTCACTTCTAAATCGTTTTCTTCGTGAGGTTTAATTGTTGGATACGTTTCGACGTATTCATCGTCATCTCCATCCCTCTGTACGAGAAACGTTCCACCACGAGACTGGTCGTAATCAGATGAAATTCCTCTTCCTCTAACAAATCCAAAATCAAATGGATACCTAGCATTAGAGAATCCGTAAACCGGTCTTCCGTTTGGATATTCGAAACGCCCACCGTATCTACCGCCGCCGCGGTTAGATGGACGATCGCTTCGCGAAGGAATCTGGAGGTGGTGTATGCCTGGATAGCCTGGAAAAAATGATTTGTTAAAATGTTTATGATGATACCATACCAACCTCTTATCATTGGTTCGTATTCATCTGCTCTCATGTGAATGGGAAAAACCGGTACTGGTACTACGTATGGTACGAACTGTGGAGGGCTATAAACTTGAGGAGATATTGTTGTACGAACGCCGTGTTGACGTTGTCCAGTAGCGTAAATTACTGATTTCGTTCCAGGTGGTCGTAATGATCCTGATCCATACATCTGTCTTGCTGCTCCTCTATGAGCTGAGTATACTGGAAGAGGTATGGTTGCAGATGAGTTGTTGCTGCTGCTGGTGTTGTTGCATTTTACTGAAATAAAATTATGTGTATCAGGTGGTTAAATAACAAAGAAAAAACGGAGTGAGGTCATATATTATATTGTATTTCACATATTTTTGCAGCTTGTGAATTAGATTAATCCTCATGGACATGACGTTGTTAGATCATTATCAATCTATATCTGTATATGTAGAGTAGGGAGGGAGGGAGGGAGGGAGGGAGGAGTGTAGGCTCGCAGCACTTAGGCCACATGCGACTCATTGTACATCCTCCCGAGGAGTTGTCTTCCTAGATCATCGTCCATCCTTTCCTTCCCAGGAAGGTGGACAGGTCACTAGGAGACATCTTCATATCGGCAGGTGTTGGCCAAGACTCACCAAACACACACTCTCTTATTGACGATAACTCCGGACACTCGCATAAGACATGCCTGATAGTTTGATCTTCCTGTTCACACATCCTGCAAAGAGGTGTGTCCACTAGCCCCATAGTATGGAGGTGTTTCCTTAGTTGGCAGTGCCCAGTCAGAAATCCTACTGTTAAACGTAGGTTTTTCCTAGTCATCGCCAAATATTTTTTCGTCGCCAGCTTCTAAGGGTCGCCCAGGGTAATCCTGGCAAGACTTCATCCTTTGATTCCATCTCATCTCTCAAGGGATTGAGCATGGGTGTAACGTTTGGCCCTTTTCGCTATTGTTGAAGTCGTGTTATGTTATCTATGATCGTTAGGCCGTAGGTGTCGTTATCAGTATAAACCTATTGAATTGCCATGGAGGTTTTGGAAGTAGTTCTTTCAAAAGTACATAAGCGCTGTCCATCGAGTTGAGAACTTCAAGATTCAAGATAGGTGGACGAATTTCTGTAAACTAGCCAAAGCACCAATACTGAGTAACTGGACAAAATACATTGGAAATTTTCACAAGATTCCACTGTTATTATTTCATTTGGGGAACAAGATTCGGATGGCGTTCTGATGGTTTCTGATTTTGATAATGTAGTAATAGAATTGAGTAATTGACATCTGATGAGACCATAAGAACATTAGTAATCTGAATAACAATTTATCCTTTTATTATTAGTGTTAATATGGTCGAACGTTCTATTGACATCCACAAGACGTCATTTGCCAACTCTGAAGTGTAATTCATTGTCTGTCGGGGCATATAATCCCATGAAGTAGATGTTTCTTTTTGGTGAATGGTCTAATCTTTGAAAAAAAATTGTCACCAAGGCGTTATAATAGTATGATACTATTAATTTGACATTCAACTCATTTATCACATTGAGTGCCACTATGGGAAACATAAAAATGGGTTCCACAGACCGAAGTTGACAAAATCAATAAAACAAATAATAAACATTGAATTAGCAGACCTGTTAAGACGTAATTTGGTTGTGACGTCATTTTTATCATGTATCCGTATTAGAAACAATAAGCTTATTATTATACAGCGTGGATACCCCCTGGCAACAGTGAAAACAATTGCAATAAACGGCAGATCACGTGTCCGGCATTTTTTTAAGGCGAGATTTTAGAAATTTTTAGATATTTTATAAAAAAAATGTTAGGGTTAGTTTTTTCTACTAGCTGTGAAGTTGACAATTATTGCTTTCTCTAGCAAACTGAGAAGTTGAATTCCTCTATTAGTGGTCAATAATTTTTTCTATTATTAACAATAATGGAAAAATTCAAATATCTTGAGAATCCAACAAAAACTTGTGCAACATAATTTTGTACACCCTGGAAATTGTCATTAACATATTTGCTGCTTGAAATCACCTATCAAGATAAAATTATTTGAATAAAAATGCCATTAGTTTAAAATTCGCGCCCAAGCAAAAATGACTGATGACATAAAGAGTACGTTCATAATCAATGGAGCGAAAACAGACAGTCTACTTGTCATTTAGACGACGGGGTAAACGCTTCTCGTGGTGCGTTTGTGAACGTTGTGTTGTATAACTCTTACACTAAAGGTCTTGTGTTGTGAACGCAATACCACTGTAATTTGTTTTTTCTTCAATTGCGCATGTGTTCAATGTACAACATAACCCACGTTTTGTAATATTTTTGGATGTGGTCGTATAATTGCTTTGGTTAATTTATTGCACTTAATATTGGTGATTATGCACTTAATATTGGTGATTATAAGCTATAGGAATAATGGTATTATATTCCTGTGTGTTTAAATTGTAATAGTAACCAGTGCCGTTCCTGGCGGGTATGCAGCGAATGCCCCGCACGCAGGCGCCCAATTTAAGGGGCGCTAAATTCAACTATTCGCTACTCTTACAAAAACGCACTTCTAATTGGAAGAAAAATCGGCATTAAAGGTATTAAAAATCAAATTATAGCAAAGCTGTAAACTTTGATTACAGGAAGAAACAGTAAACTAGAAAAACGTGAAATAAAAAGTCTCATCAACTACTTCACTGAAAAAAGGTCAGATGAAAATTTTGATGTTTTTGTGAATGAGGCTAAAGCAGAAGCTAGAAAAAATGATGTATAGCAAACATTTCCTCCAATTAGGGAACGAAAGAGAAAGCGTCAATTTTCATATGAAAGTACTGACGATCCAGCTCTAGATCCAAAGCGAAAATTTAAGATCAGTTTCTATTTTCAAATTTTGGATACAACAGTTCAATCCCTACAAAGTCGTTTCGAGAGATTGAAGCAATGCAATGATTTATTTGGATTTTTGAGTGATTTTCAAAACCTAAATAAGATTAAACGATCGTGCATAGATTTGGATTTGGCTTTGCAAATTCACCATGAAGAAAATGTTTTACAAGAATATTGATGGACTTGATTTGTACAAAGAAATTTCATCATACAAAATCCTTAACTCTGTCAAAGACTCTCGCAATACCTCAGACTCGCCCATAGATATTCTGAATTATATAACCAAGAAAAATTTGCAGTCTTTGTTTCCAAACCTGTCTATAGCATTAAGGATATCTTATTTGAGAACTTCGATGTGCAGGGAAAGGCTTTCAGATTTAGCTGTTATTTCAATCGAAAATAAAATATGTGAAGCCATCGATCACAATAAAATGATCAATGAGCTTGCATCTGCAAAAGAAAGACGTGTTATGTTCTAAAACTACCTTGCTATTTGATAATTAGGTACTTAGGTATTAGACAGATCTTGCACATTTTCAAGTTAACGGATTTGTTTGCGTTGAGCTCCGTTTGAGAGTTTTAACTCAATTCACTCAGTCGAGTGAATTGAGTTATATATATTTTTTTAAGGAGCCGTCCCTTCGCCGGTACCACCTCAGCCTCCTGGGCTCATTGTGGATACTCCTAGTGTTCTGACTGCAACCCATTCAGCCATTCCGTTCCCTGTATTAGCTCATACAGGTTCTTTGCTGGTTGGTTGTAGAAGTTGAGTTATATTAGATTTTTTGTTAATTTCCGAATGGACGGGTTTTATTTATGACCTATATTGTACGTTAATACTCTATTTTATTTTATTTTAATACGCCCATTTTCATAATCAAACACTTACACTAAAGTGACTTAAGTCTATAAGGAAACTATTCAGTTTAAACCTCAAACTAAAAATGATTATGAAAATTGGCCTTATCCTCAAAACTTAAGCATAGTATATAGGGACGCACAAAATTATTCTTGTACGCAGGCGTTCGCCACCCCAGGAACGGCACTGATAGTAACAATAAACAAGTTCGTATGCACCGTTTTCCCAATAAAGATCCTTTGGTAAGTAACATTTTAGCATTAAAATAGTGTATAATGTCAATTATTTTCAATTTTTGTTATAAATTAGGCTAGTAGTGGAAATAGTTATTTTCCGAACAAGTGTGGAAAGTGATACTTTCCCGCACGCGACTGCAGTTGACCCGAACGACGCGGAGCGGAGTTCGGACAAGCGGCCAAGGGCGGGAAAGACACTTTACGCATGAGTTAGGAACATTATTTTTCCTACGACCGTATATACAAAAAAGTATATCAACCCATATTTCATAAGTTATTTCATTTCAACATACATATACAAAACTTCAACCAAAAACTATTAATTATGTTAAATATTACTATTACTATTAAAAACACAATTTGTTGCATTCTGCAAATTACTTAAAATTGCCGGTCCAGTGGAGTTATTTGGTGTTAACTGGTAAGTAGGTGACGTCGATGAGGATGGCATCGGTTGCAGGCACATAAAGATGACGATGAAGGTGACGGCAACGGTTTCAAGTCATTTGTAGATGAAATAATTATGTTATGAAATCAAACAATTTTATTTTGTTAAATCTACATTATATTTAAACTTAAAGTGAAATTTTGCATATAGAAACTAAGTCCTTCAAATTAAATCTTTTAGAAGCCCTGGAGATAAATAAAAACAAATATTCAGATAATCTTCTTAACGACCAACTTGATATTAACAATTCTCCATTATTAAACCTTTTTACCTAGAAAGATTCCTGTAGGATGGTTGTGAATGAGTTTTCAGGTAAACTTGGTAAATACTTTAGTTAATTCCATATTTAGACAAATTCATTTCATTTTCTTGTAAATAGATTATAATTTTAGTGTTAAATATCCGAATAATTTAGTATAAATTGAAAGTTTCTCATTATACCTCCATTCGTTTGAAAAAGCTACTGTGTTAGCGAAACGCGTCACTTTAAGTTTAAATAATGTAGATTTAACAAAATAAAATTGTTTGATTTCATAACTTACTATGGACCTACATCAAGTAAAAGCCTCATCTATTCAATTTTTGAAATAATTATATTTGATATCTTTTTCCTATATCAAAACCGGGTGGTTTGATAGTTGTTTTGTGACACTACTTCAAAGAATGAACAGGGTTATATCAAAATATCTTCGCTATTTTATATTTTCAAACAATTAAAAATGCAACAAAAAGCTAGAAAAGATGTAGATTTTATTTGATGGACTATTTCGTAAATATTTATTTACCTGTTGTAACAATAGTTATAGCTTCCGAAGTAAAAAACTATCTAATAAGGTCAAAATTTGCACAATATTACTTTCCCGCACTAGTGCGGGAAAGTGGGTTAAAACGCACGGTCGTAGAAAAAAATTGTATATACACCACGGTGGTGAAGATATTTATAAGTCTTTCATCTCATTCCGCTCGGTCAATAATAATAGTCATATATAGGGTGCGGCAGATAAACGGTCAATTAGAGATATCTCGAGAACTAAAGGTATCTAAAATATGAAAATTGGAATGAAGGGGTTTTGAATAATGAGCTATTCAATGAAAATATTGCGGTAACAATTCTATTTCCGGTTATACCGGAAGTCGCACATAACTTTGTAATTTTTAATGGAAGACCCTGTATATTTTTAAATTTTAGGAATATTTACGTTATTCTGAAGATTTTTTGTTGATACTTCCCTAAACCTATCTTGAACCGTTTTTGAGTTGTAATGTTTTTTATATGAAAATGACACTTTTTTACCATGTACATAAAATTCAATATCCTCTAATGTAATTTGAATAAAAGTTTAAATTTCTTAGGAACTATTAACCACATACCGCTTTATCGTTTACACTGTGAAGTTACCTTTTTTATTATACAGGGTGCTGTCAAAATTGGAATAAAAACGGAATCCACAATCTTCGCGTAATTCCTTTTTTTCAAATGGGACACCCTGTATGTGATTATTTATTTTAGAAGAATATGTTGTCCACTATCGATATGTTTTACTATTCCCTATCCTATACCTATCTCCAGCAGTTTTCAAACAAATCAGCTTTATACATTTTTGTCACAAAAAATTAATTTATCAAGTCGCCTATGGAATATTCTGACAAATGACAGTTATTGTTAATGTTTAATAGTCACCTTGTTGTATGCCGTTGTGTGAAAGGTATAATAATAGTTTGCCTTTAATTTTCTTAACAAAATAATAATGGCACATTTAGGATATAAAAATGATGATTTTTTAAATTTAATTATGATTCACACAACTGTTCCCAGTTTGGTCAGTTTAAAAGTAAAAAAAAATAAGCTCAAGACCCATGTCGATAATGAGGATTTATAAATAGACATCCTGACATATTTTGCAGCTCATCCAAATTCATCCTTAAGAGAGTCTATAAATGTTTTGGAAGTTGATGGGCAACACATTGAACATTTGTTGCATTAACAAGCTAGTACCTTATTATCTTTGATAGTATCTGTATAATTTTTCAATGTTTAACCGAGTGTTTAACTCAATAAATTAATACCACATAGCCTATAAGAAAATTAATTTTTTGTGACAAAAATGTATAAAGCTGATTTATTTGAAAACTGCAGGAGATAGGTATAGGGAATAGTAATACATATCGATAGTGGACAACGTATTCTTCTAAAATTGATAATCACATACAGGGTGTCCCATTTGTAAAAAAGGAATTACGCGAAGATTGTGGATTCCATTTTTATTCCAATTTTGACAGCACCCTGTATAATAAAAAAGGTAACTTCACAGCGGTATGTGGTTAATAGTTCCTAAGAAATTTAAACTTTTATTCAAATTACATTAGAGGATATTAAATTTTATGTACATGGTAAAAAAGTGTCATTTTCATATAAAAAACATTACAACTCAAAAACGGTTCAAAATTGGTATAGGGAAGTATTAACAAAAAATGTTCAGAATAACGTAAATATTCCTAAAATCTAAAAATATACAGGGTCTTCCATTAAAAATTACAAAGTTATGTGCGACTTCCGGTATAACCGGAAGTAGAATGGTGACGGCAATATTTTCATTGAATAGCTCATTATTCAAAACCTCTTCATGCCAATTTTCATATTTCAGATACCTTTAGTTCTCGAGATATCTCTAATTGACCGTATATCTGCCGCACCCTGTATAATAATATAATATATTATAATAGTGTATAATATACTATCATTTATTTTTTCATTCACCTAGACAATTATAAGTTTAGTTGGTTAATTTGATTGAAAAACATTTTTTTTAATTTGTTTTTGTCAACCCATAAATATTTTGGAAATGTTATGTTTCTGTGTGTAAAAAATAAATAAATTGTTTCATTTCCCTTATTAGGTAACTACTTACAAACACCCATAGAGAAATTTAGACGGCATGCACCCAATGCAGATGTACGCGGCTCAAAATACATAAATACGTGCTCATCCACATTGGGTGCATGCGACCCCTTAATCACTATGACCTATTTATCCATGTTGGATAAACATGGCACTCAATGCGTTAAATATGAGGGTAGTGTAAGCCTTATTACAAATTTCATCAAAGTCGATGAAATTTCGAAGAATTCGGTGACAAAAGCGTATTTTTTCCTTCAATGGCTGCAATAATACTCAAAATATTAATTAGTTTACTCAGTCATAATAATAACCCAAAAAACATGAAGAAAAACTCATAAGACTTTCACAACGAGTACTTGCTGGTTTTTCTTAACTTTAAAATAAAGTTAAAATCGATTAGCTGTGATAGTATCAACTAAACACGCTTGGCAACACTGCTAACTTGTTAGATGTCCTTTGCACGTTTCTTGAATGAAACCATTCATAGATTTACCAAGATTAGTTAATCGTAAACAACTGGAGAAAATTTCGAATTGAATAAGATTTAAACAACAAATCAATATTGACTGCGTCTTGCTAGAATAAAATTTTTTTCCTAGATTATAACATCAATTCGTGAAGTTATATTTAGAATTATTGTTTTTAATATAAAAAAAAAGACGCTACACAGTTTTATTCTTATAATTCTGATAAAGTCTGTTTCTCTTAAACTATTCCTAAGTCGTCTATCAACTGTCGGAGCGAAGGACATTCTGATCATATTCTGATTCTCAACCACTATCAATCAATAACAAGTACCTATCTACAATTGCCGTACACTATTCAGTAATTTCGCTACTTCTATCACTACTTCCAGTAAATTCATTCAAATAATATTGCAGTTGACGTATTGATGTTTCGAAAAACTTGGGAATTAGTCAAAACTAATAAGTCCTAATTTTTTACCCGGAAAATTTAAAAAAGTTAGCTATATTGATTTATAGTATAAAATGACGAGCAGTTTGTCAATGTTACGCTTTTTTATTTCACTAAAATCCAACTCTCTATTAGACTGTTTCTACTAGTAATCTAATTATTCTGTACAGCAGTCGTAGATAACGTTTACTTTTTAACTGGAGGTTAAAATGAGCCTAATCCCAAATTTTCATTCAAATCGATCAAATAAGTTGTGAAATATTTTCATACAATCGAATTGATATATTTTTTTTAAGAACAGAGAGTGCAAATATACAGGGAGTGTCATGAGAAGCTGTAGGTACATACTCGCACTTCGTACAAATTCTTCTAAATGACCGTTACAAAGCATCTGCTTCCTTTGTTTATCATTATATAGAGCAAGATATGAGTTAGAAGTGTCTCTTATCTTGGTAAAATGTTACACCACTATAGTCGGGAAATTTCTATTTCTTCCGTACATTCAGCGCCATATTATCTCAAAAACGAAGTTAAGCTATCAACATGATCTTTTTTGAATGATTAAACGTTTTTAATACCATAAAGTTTTGCTTTTTTCACGTAGCGAATTATTTTTTGAAGCGCGCATATTGTGCTCCATTTAACAGCTGTCGGATACCGGACCTTATACCGCAAAAGGGTTCCGGCTCTCAAAAGGGTGTTTTGGTCCCCCTCTTTGCTAGTTCATCTGCTATTTCATTTCCTTCTATTCCAGAGTGCCCTGGAATCCACAGTAAGGTGACTAAATTGCTCTCGCCTAGTTTATTGAGCTTGTCCAGGCATTCCCATATCTTTTTGTAACTCATTATACAAGAGCTCAGTGCTTTAATGGCTGCTTGACCATCCGACATTATGAAAATCCTTCGCCTTTTGTATAATATTGAACTGAGCGGACTTTCTTATGGCCGGAATTTCTGCTTGAATGATACTTGGGGTTTTTCCCAAGCTTGTTTGATTCTCGGCCCGTACACCCCTATCCCAGTTACTTCTATTGCTTTTGAGCCATCTATGTACCATTTAATGGCCTCCTTTCTAAGTCTGGTGATGCTATTTAGATCCAAGTCCTTCTTGCTGTATTGACAGTGACAGTGGGGATCATAGAGCAACCAGTATAAAGTATTTGACCGTGCTTGAAATAATTTATAGCATATATTCAAGTGATTGTAGAAAAAATTTCATATGTATTGCGAGCTAAAAGTAAAATAATTGTTCTCAAGCAATTAACCTTTGCTTTCGAACAATAATTCCTCGCTTTTCGCTCTTAATACATAAATAACTATTTCGTGTTTGTAACTCAGGACTTCATTGTCCGCATATTGCACTTCATTTAACAGCTTACTTTAGATAAAAATAATTTATTTCTACAGTTCACAGTGCTTTAGCTTTGTCCTTAAAGGCGCGTCTACATTATGCCGCTGTTTGCCAATTAGCATAGCTGATTCTATGTACCTATACGCGATCGTTGGCACGTGCCAATAAGCCAGCCGTGTGCCAATGAAAATTGCTGTATCGCTCTATGTCTATTTCAAAGGAAGCCATGAGAACGAATAGCCCCACTCTGATTCAGACTATCAGACTACCAGTTAGCACTTGCTTTCAAATGGAGTGGACGAACGGGGAGGTAATTAATTTGACAAATACATACTTTTCGCTCTTAATACATAAATAACTATTTTGTGTTTGTACCTCGGGACTTCATTGCCTGCATATTGCACTTCATTTAACAGCTTACTTTAGATGAAAATAATTTATTTCTACAGTTCACAGTGCTTTAGCTTTGTCCTTAAAGACGCGTCTACATTATGCCGCTGTTTGCCAATTAGCAAAGCTGATTCTATGTACCTATACGCGATCGTTGGCACGTGCCAATAAGCCAGCCGTGTGCCAATGAAAATTGCTGTATCGCTGTATGTCTATTTCAAAGGAAGCCATGAGAACGAAGAGCCCCACTCTGATTCAGACTGTCAGACTACCAGTAAGCATTTGCTTCCAAATGGAGTGGACGAACGGGAAGGTAATTAATTTGACAAATCCATACGGGGATCGTCCTGTTTTGGATGACTAAACTAAATGGAAGCCAACATATGTAGGCACTTTTTCAACTATATGGTGAAGGGGACTCACGTAGAACAATTCTTGTCTCTCTCTTTCAAGTAATGTTGTTCATAGCTCAATCATTTTGTTATTTCCAATAAAATAAATCAAATTTTACGAAATTTATGGTCAAATTATCACAGTCTCTTGAGATGACAAATTGTCAACATTTATAAATGGTTTGAGGGTAGTGAACTGACTCGAGTGAAGAGAATTATTTCTCATTAACTTCAAAATGGAAGTGATAATCACCGTAGCCATTTATTGTGAGCAAAAAATAGAAGACAAGTCTGAGAAAATGAATCACAAACGAAATATTATACAGGTTGATCTAAACAGGTTGTAGTCACTCAGTAGAATCTTCGATTGTCTAAGCCCTACTAAATCTTTCCAATGGCCAGGTCTTCTCTTTTTCTCGGCTTTGCCTATTCCTTCCAATATTACATTGGCGCTGATACCGCAAAACGGTTCTGGCAACCAAAAGGGTATTTCAGTCCCCCTTTGCTAGTTCTGCTATTTCATCTCCTTCTATTCCAGTGTGTCCTGGAATGCACAGTAAGGTGACTATATTGAGTTTGCCTAGGCAATCCCATACCATTTTGTAACTGATTATACAAGAGCTCAGTACTTTAATAGCTGCTTGACTATCTGACATTATGATAATCTTTGTCTTCTGTATTCTTTTTCAATATTGAACTGGGCACACTTTCTTAGGGCGTGAATTTTTGCTTGAATGATACTTAAGGTTGTTCCCAAGTTTTATTCCTGGCCCGTACACTCATATCCCTCCTATTCCTACCAAGCCGTCTGTGTACCATTGAATGGCCCTCTTTCCAAGTCTACTCATGGTATTTGGACTAGTCTTCTTTGTTGTTTAATTCCTCAATAAATTTCCTTAAAAATTTTTGGAGACGTTTTCTTTCTTCGTCAGTAGACTAGTTCTACTACTCCCTGCAATGACTACGTCAGTGATAATTGGTCCCACTATGGCAGTGTACATCTAGCTCAGAACTTTTGGGTTACAGCCCCAATTTCTTCTTGACAGACTCCCTCACACCATTAGAGCCATTTTTGCTTTGTACACCGAGAGAAAAGTTATTTATAGACAAATAAACTGATTTGTTTGACCCTCCTTTGTTTAAAACTAACATTGCTTATTTATTATTAAGAAGCCATATTAACGTGAAAATATTGGGAAATTTTGATATAAAAAAATGATGAGTGTAACTTCTTTAATGTAAAAAAAATTGTTCCCCTTTATGCACACCTTCATACAATTGTTCTTCAGAAACTATAAAAGTCTACGAAGCACAATATAATATTTTGTTATAAAATATAACGATGCTATTTGGGTAAAAATTGTTTTCATTACCCAGAAGAAAACCTAACATATTCAATAATATTCCATCACTTTAAAACAATAAATTAAATATTCATAGTAAATCATTTGATAGTTTTGACAGAAATTTACATTTTTTAAATAAGTCTATAGATTATTAGCCTCAAATAAGATCTACTTTATTCCGAAAAAATAAGTATTTCAGTATAATTGTACATTTATTGTTACGAGAAAAAAAACTTATTTGCTACAAATAACATATTTCTTCACCCGTAAGAAATCACATTAGCCTACAAATTATGTGGCCATTGAAACAAAGAATTCTCACCCCACCCTTCCCTATTATTCAGTAACGGTCACCACCTGTATACGTTTGTCGTCAGTCTGCATGTGAAATTAGATCAGTTTTTGCAATTTTACTAATTATTTTGTTTTTGTGAAGTATGTGGTTAAAGTGCTCTGGACAAAAATAAGTTTAATATTGAATGAATTGTTAAACTCATGGCGATTACAAGAATTGTGAGATATCTTTAAAGGTAAGGAATTAAATGACAATTATATTTAAGTAGGTAGAAGTAACAAGCAAGCGAAATGTACCTCAAACATACACATTTCTCAATTGAGCCTGTCAGATCTACTCCATGAACTCCAAAAAACTACTATGGGGAAAGCATTAATGTGCACACTTAGGGCGAGTGGTACCAAACACATAAACTCGGTTTAATGATAACTGATGTTTAGACTGTGGTTGATTGATGTATTTATTATCAACAATTACATCAGTCTAAACATCAGTCATCATTAAACCGAGTTTAGGTGTTTGGTACAACTCGCCCTTAAGGATAGACAAGGCTATCTTGTGGATACCATTGGTGGTTATGTTTTAGATCTTGTAGGTATGTTAACAATGTATGGTTTCTATTTCATAAATGTATGGTATCTATTTTAATAATGTATAGTTTTCTTTTTAATAGATCAACATATTCAGCACAAGTTTTTTTATTACTATCCTGCTTTCCTACTAAACAGTTTTATGCATAAATAGAGGCCATTAATTTTTATTAGATTTAAACATGTTTGTCATAAAAATACTGTAATTTTAATCCGTGTCCAGACTAACCATCGACCAATTCGATCGACTAGTCCACACATACAAAACGGAAGTCAATTTTGTTGTTCGACATAGTCTGGAAACGGCTTAGACAAATATTTGTGAAAAATATATTTTCCTAAGTAACCTAACTATTTAGAGAACCGTGTGGAAGTTACCCATACTGCATAATACACCGTGAACTTTTAATATATTTCTAAATATTTAGAAACATTTCAAAAGCTCAGTGTATTGAATAGTGCATGTAGGTAACTTCCATAAACAAAAAACAATACCATAAATAATTCGGTTTTTTAGGGAAATATATTTTTTCACTATAAGGTAATATAATGTTTATGAAATTTATGGTTCGGTTATGATAAATATGTTGAATTTTAGTAAGAATTGATAGTTTTCTTGAAGAAGGAACATTTGTTTCCAACAAAAAAATATAATTTGCTGTGAAGATACATTCTTTACGATTAAAAAACATATCGTTAACCCAGACAATATACCATTTTTTGGTAAAGAAATATATTTTACCGATACAATACATTTTTTCATGATAAAGAAATGTCATTCTGCCATAAAGTAATTTTTTTATAATAAAACAATATAGTTAGCTTGCAAAAATAAGTATCTGTTATTTGAAAACTACTTTATTTAATTTAAATGCTTTCAAAGATTAATATAACTATTTTGTCATTATACCTCAACAAATGTTGTTTGAGACAAATATGATACATTTTTACAATAATAATTGTAATTTTCGATAGATAACTCATTTTATCGATGACAATGAATATGTTTTTATTCATCAACCATATTACTTACCGAACTTGAAATAAATCCTTTCTTAACGACAAATTAAACATTAGTTAGGCCATATGGAAAATCATATTTATTTGACATAATAAGATTTTGGTTGCCACAAATAAATCTTTTTCTTGGTGTATATAATCTTCTTTTTGTGTTTGTTCCACAGGAGTTTATTGTCTAGAGTCAAACCTAGATACTCGACTTGCTTGCCTCCATTTAACCTCGCTACCATCAAGTGTTAAGTTTTTGAGGTTGAGTTTTTGTCTTTTCAATAGCTGTCGCCAAAAAAATGTCAGTCAAAGTTCACATTTCGCCCTGTACATTAGGGAAGTCAGAGCAAAACTGTACTAAGAGTTTTAACAGGAGTACTAGCGGGCACCTGAATAAACACCTGAGAGATCTTAAAATAGTGGAGGGAGAAGAATTTTCCGAAATGTGATTCTGATACAAATTCATACACCGATAGCAGCGAAAACGATAAATGAATCTTCTGATTTATCTGGTATTGAAGAACTATCCGACGAAAATGAACCAAATACAAGTAGTGAAGAAAATTAAAATTTTTTTCTTAAATGAGGTTTTATTGAATTTGTAAAGTTTGGTTTTATCAGTTAGTAAATCGAGTTTTTCAATATTCTAAAATTATCAAGCACTTAATGAATATAAGTAGGCAATTTTAATAAGGTTTAATTTTTAGTTCCATTCAATCACCCTTTTTGTATAATAATACTCGATTTTTTGAACTTTTGACATTGTCCCCCTCATAATTTCTCCTTAAATTTCTTCACTCTAAATGATAAAATTTGAGAAAAAATGGCTAATTTTGATTTCGATATTTTTTTAACAATTTACTTTTCAAATTGTAGGAAACTTCAAACGCAGTTATCACATGAAAAAATTCTAAGTACAAATTATATAAATATAATATTAAGCCACATGTGACTCACAGTGCGGGATTAAGCAAGCGCGGGGCCCGTAGCAAATTCTTCCAAAGAGCCCTTTTGAACTGCAATGCGCTCTTAAGTATGAAGTAGTGAAAAAACAATTCAATAAGTACTCAATACGTTTATTTGCTATCTATAAGTATGAAATTTGGTGTTTTATTAACGCTAACATAATGGCGGGTACCGAGTGTCTGACGTTTCAGACGTTTCCCTTAAAAAGTTACACTCGGGCGGAGATGAGTGGGTTTGAATATACGGGGCCCCCTTTTTCGCGGGGCTCGTAGCAATTGCTACTCTTGCTACGTGGTTAATCCGGTACTGGTGACTCATTGTACATCCTCCCGAGGTCCTCATCATTGGTTATCGTCCATCCGGTTCTTCACAGAGGTGGACAGGTCACTAGGAGACATCTCCTTTATATCAGCAAGTGAAAAAGCAGGGGTGAATGTGAGGGTTAGACCACTCCTGCGGGTGCAGAGAGGGAGTGGTGCGTACAGGACAGTGGGTGGACTGGCAGCAGCAGTGCCCTCAAGGTCCTATCCATTGGACTTGATGACTAGAGCCAGACAGAAACGCTGGAAGGGTGCGAACAGAGAGGAAATACAGGAATAGATGGATGAGGAAATGGAGAGAAGGTGGGATGAGTATAAGGGCGCGCTAAAAGGAGCGATTGGGAGCAGGAGAAATTGGGTGTACCGGAATTCGGGGAGGTGAACTACTTCTTGACGCAGGTGCTCACAGGGCATGGGTCGAGACCCAGTCGAACATAAGTTTCCCATCTCGGTCCGAAAAAAAAAATATATATATATATCGGCAAGTGTAGTCCAAGACTCACCGATAGCTCCGGACACTCGTGTAGGGCATGCCTGACAGTTTCATCTTCCTGTTCACACATCCTGCATAGAGGAGTGTCCATTAGCCACATGCTGTGGAGGTGTTTCCTCAGTTGACAGTGGCAGGATTTATGATAAAATTACAAAAAGGTAGATATTTGTGAATTTGATCCTTTTTAAAATAATTTTAAATATTCCGGCACTGGCGATCTCTTCTACAGCAGCAGTCATATGATTTATTGCAATTGGCCCATTAATTTTATGATTGCCGGCAAAAGCGAAGACGATATACTTTGAGACAAACTATAATAACACCATGTTTGAATTTAATAAGAGAAAAACGACTAAATCTAACATATCATTATATTTTTTTGAGACACCTTCAAGAATTCATAAACTTTCAAGTATTTCATTTCTTATTGACAACATCGCAAGAGTAGGAAGTTCCCAATCAATACTACTACGCATCCCACGTACCCAGACACGGTTGCCATGATTACGGCAACGATCTGCCAGTGAAACAAAAAAATGTAGGTACATCAGAAACAAAACTTCGGTACGGTGTTATTGGCGTGTAGGACATTTTGCAATTAAATAAGTCGAATTTCCTTCAATTTTGTTGAAATAAAATAGTATTCAGTAATTCGGCTTGAAATGATAATACTAGAGGAGCCATTTTTAAGATAGTTATGAAGAAAAAGTTCTACTCTCTTACTATGTAAATACCTAGTATTTGGATGCTAGGTAAATACATCATAACAGCTACTGTCACGTAATGACTGGCATGTAATAGTAGTATATTATACACCAAGGTGATGAAGACTATTATTATTGACCGAGCACCACGATTATTTCGCGAGTGGCTTTGCCCCGAGCTGAATAAGGTCGAGGCTTATAAATGTCTTCACTACCATGGTGTATATACAATTTTTTCCACTACTAGCCGAACTTGAGACAGAAATTAAAAATAATTCACAAACGCATCACGAGAAGCGTTTACCCCGTCTTACTGACAAGTACACTGTCAGTTTTCGATATATTATGAACGTACTCATTCTGTCATCAGTCATTTTTGGTTGAGCGCTAATTTTAATGGCATTTTTTTTCAAATAATTTCATCTTGATTGGTAATTTCAAGCAGCAAATATGTTAAAGACAATCTCCTGGGTAAACAAAATTATGTTGCACAAGTTTTTGTTGAACTACTATCCCTGAATTCTCAAAATGTTTGCATTTGTCCATTATTGACCTATATAGGTTAATAATAAAAAATTATTAACCACTAATAGAGAAATTCAACTTCTCAGTTGGCTAGAAGAAGCAATAATTGTCAACTTAACAGTTAGTAGTACAAAAAAAGGTTGTTAACATAACAATTTGGAAACTGCCCAGGCAATTGAATCAAGAAGTAACTTTGTGAAGTAGATCCAGCTTATTTAGTCTGATAGCATTTTTGGCCGCATCCAGCATTTGACTGCTGTGCACCAGCCTAAACTACTTAGTTCCTTTTACCACAATCTCTTATCTTATCTTGTTGAACACTAACTTATTATTTGACTTCTGTCCTGTTGTTAAATTCCTAACATTTATTTTTCTTCATGTTTGTCATTGAAATATATTAAAAAAAAAAGTTTCATTTATTGTCTACTTGTATATTCAGTAGTAATACCCCTAGGGTCTTGATAATACCGAGATAATTTTGTCATAGAGAATTGTGAATGCGTGTTGCTTGATATTGCTATTGCTATTATCTTTGAGCAACACGGTTGAAGGATTCTCTACGACAAAATTTTGAGTATTTATCAAGACCCGAGGAGTATTCGATAAGATAATTTTTTACTATGTAGATATCAAATAATTTATTGTCAATCTGACGTTTAATAATTTTCAATACAAACTTTATTAGTTTTAATCAAATATTATTCATTTTTATTTAAAACTACAGTTGTGAAAAGTACAATTGGTAAATTAATTGAATCGTTGAATGCAACACCAAATCTTCGTGATATTTTTAATCCAGTTGTCAGTTTGACGTTCAATTAATTTTTAATAAAAAATAAACACCAAACTGAAAACACCACATGTAGGTTGAAATAATACCCTTCTTGGTGTGCGTCATCGATTGTGACACGGGCACAAAGTTTATAGGATGACCTTGAATACAAAAATGAGGTTTCAAACCCATCCAACTGAAGCGCTAGTTGCAATTGAGTTGTCGAAACAGGCCTGGCAGCTAAGGCTTTTAGCACGAAAAGAAGAAAAGATTTTAAAATTCATCATAGCTGTCATATAGTTGTTGTCACCACCATTGTCTTTTTTAGATTGCCTCCTTTGCCATTTGCTGCTGTTTGATTTAATAAGGTACTGTAAGTGTTATCAAGTGTGATAATTCATAATATTATAATAACTTTATAATGGTTGGTGTGAAGTGTTGCGTTCCTGGGTGTACAGACATTACATCAAATCGACATAGGTTTCCCAAACATGACCCTTCGTTGTTGAATGAATGAGTTGCCTTTATTCGCAATCCAAAACTAAAGGAATTGAGCGCTGAACAGATTTATAAATCCTACAAAGTTTGCAACAGACATTTATTGGGACCTAAAGGGGCCTCATTCGCAAAGCTATTTCTACAATCCTTTCAGGATTGATCAAAAAGTGATGGGAAATACGTAATATTATCACTTAGGTATTACTTAGCGCGTGGTAAAATGTAAATTGCAATAAGGAATTCCTAAATTCGTTTTAGGTATTACCTGACTTTAGGAAATGGTTAGTGAAATCGGGCACAAACTTCCATTAAAAAAAGCGCTATGAAATAATTCTGAACCCATCCACTGCGATCGCTGAAGTTCTTCTTCCCTTAGTCTGTTTTTCGGCCTCAGCTGCCTTGCCTATTTCGACAACTCAATTGCAACTAGCGCTTCAGGTGGATGGGTTTGATACCTCATTTTTTCATTCTAGTGATCCTATTAGACTTTCACTTCTATAGGTTAGACTGTTTTGTGTATCCGGGTTTTCGGCATGTCGTTTATTTTATTTGCTATTTTGACATATAGCTAACCTTAAATTTGATAAATAAAATCATCAGGATCGTATTCAGCCAAATTCGAAAAGGCTATGAAATCAATAATTACCAGCATCTTTTTCTAACTGAAAATATTTCAGAACTTTCAAAATGCTGATGTTTTTTCGTGTATCTAGGCATATTTTTGTATTATCTAGATAAATTTAACAATAAGATTAATATTCTCTTCAAATAAATAATAATTGACCGTAAACAACAAAGTACACACCTGAAAAGACACATTGCCGCTACGAAAGTAACGCCTTCATAGTAATTTGAGCTCCCGATTGATATGTTGCGCTGGCGCGTAATCTAAGCATCAACCAATCAAATTTTTGTAAGTCAAAGATTAAGGTTAACGTTTGTAAAACATTCAAACGGTTCATTATTGTGATATTCTGATTGTGATTAATTAAAGACCTGCCTTTTTTCCAATTCTTCCTACGCAATGTGATAGAAGGAGATTAACAATCGATTACGCACACCAAGAAGTGTATTATTTCAACCATATTATCGCTGTGATACAGCGGTGATTGGATGATATTTGACACATGACCTAAAATTAAGTAATTTGATTGGTTACTATATTCAGAAAAAAAAATCAATAAAATACATACCTAAGCTTGATGATTATTGCTTTATTTTTCCCACTTCAGGCATTATATTATGGTCCGATCTATAAGTATTTTTTTATATATGACTACAAACACAATTGTATTGACAGTGACAGATATAAAAGTTTGAAACATTTTTGAATTGACATATATATTTAAACTGACAGATTTTGAAAGTTTTTATATTCATATTTGTTTTTAATAGTCACAATTAAGTGATTGCAGAAAAAATGTTGTATGTATTACTAGCAATATTGTATCACTTTTCGGTCTTAATACATAAATAACTATTTAATAGATATTTCGATGGCTTTAATTCAGGCTTGCTCCAAAGATACAATTATTGGTTCACGTAAAATTGGCTCAACTGAACAACACCAACTTATAAACAATGTATTACCCTCTGGTTATGCTTCAAAATATTTAAAAAGTCTCTAAAGTATCTCCAGATGGTGAAATAGTATTTTTTTTGTTTTGTGTCGAGTTTAACTCGCCTTGTATAAAGAAAATTTGATTATATCAATCAACTTACCATTTGCAGCGATAAAAATAATTAATGAAAAAACTCGAAAATCTATAAAACGTATCTTGGTTGCTTTAAACATTATTTTATGGACGTTTTGAGGAAGGGGTGATGCCACCCCTTTCTTCAGTATCTTCTCTTATATCCTGGCATTTGGTTTGAACAGCGAAATATTTTCACACTTTGTCTGAAAAAGAAATGAACTAATTAATTTCTTTCAAAACTTGTTAAACAATCTTTCTATGAATGGATAGGGTTTGTTTTCTACATAAAGGTAATAAAAATAGAGGCAACAAGCCATAGGCCTCTGTGTAAGTGGTAAGTGAAAGTGACAGTCAAGCTGCCCTTAAAGCACTTCAGAGCTCTAAGGTAACATCTCGGCTGGTATGGGAATGCGGCGGAGAACTTAGAAGACTGGCGACTCGGAACAGTGTAACACTGGAGTGGGTCCCAGGTCACAAACGAATCGCTGGCAATGAAAAAGCTGACGAACTCGTATGTACAGGATCGTCAACCCTAATGAACGGACCCGAACCAGCTGTGGGCATTTCCAGATGCCCAACTAGGTCATGGTTAAAAAGGTGTGTAAAAGAACAACACAATAAACACTGGAATAATATGCCCAGGCAAACACATGGGAAGAAATTCATAAAAAAACCATCAGAAAAAGTAGCAAAAGATCTGCTCTCAATGAGCAGGAACAAACTATGCACCATAACGGGGCTACTTACGGGACACTTTTCCACAAAGGAGCACCTGAACAAAATAGGGCTGTATAACGGAGACCTTACATGCAGAAGATGCAAAAAGGAGACCGAAACAGCTCTGCATATACTATGAAACTTTGAGACGCTGGATCACAGGAGGCAGAAACTGTATGGTAGACCCCAAATGACTCCAGAAGACTTCTATAACCAACCAGCAAAGAACCTGTATGAGCTAATACAGGGAACGGATTGGCTGAATAGGATGTACTCAGAACACTAGGAGAATCCACAATAAGCACAGGAGGTTGAGGTGGAGCCGGCGAAGGGACGGCTCCTTTAAAAACAAAAGTGGGAATGTCCGTCTGAGCCTGGGTGAGAGGGAAAGAGACAGACGATCCTATTGTCTGTGTATACAGTATTTGCGCTATTAGAGAAAGACAGCCTAAGCCTTCGACTTCCTATATCTCTCTTAAATGCTGATGGGTTCCGAGATAGCTTGTTGCCTTTATCCGTAGTATCTCTATGGTTTTCTGGCGCTTCACCTGAAATAGAGTTTCTCACTGATTGCCGCACGTTGAAATCCGAACACTCTCTAGCTTTTTTATTATATCTTTATAGCTGCTTGTTGGGAATTACTTAAGGATTTTCTAGAAAACTCCTGACAAATATCGACTTTTGTGCTCAAAAAAATACATTTCAATGTTTTCCTAAAGGGAGTGAGCAGAGTGAAGTGTTAAAACATACTTTTTTTATCCTACTCTAAGAGAAAGTTGAATTTTACCAGCTTTACGGAAACGAGAAAGTTACCTTTTCTAAATTATGTGTAAACCACAGCAGTAAAGTGCTTTTTTCAGACCTCGGGAAGTGACCAAGCTCGGCTTTCTTATTTTGGCCTGAAAAATGCCACATTAACGTCTATGTATACAATATACTATTTTTGTTATGTCATAGAGAGTTCTTAATCAATCTTCAATATCCGTATCCCTTTCTGTTATATCGTTTACTAGTTTTTCTGCTTTCTGACACATTTAAGGCGACAGGCTAGATCGCAGTATTTGAGATCTTGGGACAAGCAGGAACATAAATATCCATCACTGCAAGGTGACTTGCCACTGCAGGAACAATTAAATATATAGTGCTATTCAAAAGTCCACTCCCACCTCGTATCTTTTGAACGGCTACACTTACATTAATAAAATTTAGAGGGTGAAAATAAGTGTAAATACCAAAATTATTATTTCACATTTAAATATTGAAGATTTTTCAGTCCGCTTCTGGTTAGTTGTCAAAAAAAATTGACGTTTTGAATTTGATGGTATTTGTTGCTTTGTCAAGTTTTCCTAAATAGCTTAAATATTTAATTTTGTCCACGACCACCTAATAATAAGTCAATATTTTACCTCCTAACTAAAGGTATATGGTACCCATATATCAACTGTCGTGAATTATGGTTCATAAAACACTGTAGTGTATTATGAACCATAATTCACGACTAGAGATGGGGGTATAATATGAAATAAACTATTAAATCTGTGTATTTTGTTCAGGAAATTTGTTTCTGACATATATCGTATCTATAAAATATTGTAATTTTCAGTATTGATACTTTTCATGACGATATTTTCCAATATTAAGTATTTCAAAACAATATATTTATAACGGTACGTTGTATTGATACTTGCTACAGTATCGCCCATCTCTATATATGTCAAATTATTTGAAGTAGCTGCCACAACATTTTGAGGTTAGTAATATGCCAAATCGCTACTGACTTTTATTTATTAATAAATAAATTAAGTGTCGTGGACAAAGTATAGTATTCTACTCGCAATTTATGGCCATAATTCACTTGGGTGACTTGCGCCCCTCGCCTGCGGCTCGTGACGCAAACGTCACCCATCATGAATTATGGCTATCATAAATTGCTCGTTTAATAATATACTATTATTATTGTTTAACGAGACGTTTAAGAGTTTACATAGGCAAAATGGTACGTACACAAGCCGACAAAGTAGCAGCTATCTTAATAATTGGTGAATCTAGAAAGAATCTCCATGAAGCGGAACGTTTATTTAATGTGAGATACCCAGATCGCCTTATCTCGAGAACTTATTTGAGGGAGCTTCTTCACAAGTTTGAAGCAACAGAGGTAGTGTTCAAGATGCCAAACGATCTGGTCGACCAACATTTAGTGATGATAAAATAATTTATATAGTTGCTGAAATGGTAGTAAACCCTACTTCAACTCTTCAAGTTGCGTCTATCTGTGAAGTAAGTAAAAGTACAGTACAGAGAGTATTGGCTAAAAATAAATGTCATCCATAGAAGTTAAAAGTGGTGCACCACCTTTCGGATGACGACCCCGACAGAAGACTCGAATTCTGTGAATGTATGACTAATAAAATTAGTCAAAACCCACATTACATAAAAACAATTTGTTTTAGTGACGAAAGTACTTTTTGCCTCAATGGAAATGTGAATACACAAAATGTAAGGTATTGGAGTGACACAAATCCTCACACCTTTCGTGAACAACATACCCAATTTCCAGAAAAAGTCAATGTTTGGGCAGATATTTTGGGAAACCACATAGTTGGTCCTGTCTTCCTAAATTCAAATTTTAGTGGTTAAGTGTATCTGGAAATGTTACAAAATGCAATTGAGCCGTTAATTATTGAAATTCTGGAAGATAATCCAGATGAATTCGGCCATCTGGAAATAACATTTCAACAAGATGGTGCTCCTGCACATTATTATGGTACAGTAAGACGTTACCTGGATGAAGAATATCGAGGTAGATGGATTGGCCGGCGAGGTCCTATAGAATGGCCACCTCGGTCACTAGATCTGACACCATTAGATTTTTTCTATGTGGGTACTTGAAATCCTAGGTTTATACTACGCCACCAGATAGCATTGGCGTTTTGAAAGAAAGAATTATTGAAGAACGCAATGCAATTTCAGCTGACACATTCGAACGAGTACGACAAGAGTTTACTAATAGGATCTATTACTGTCAGGAAGTAGACGGAGCACATTTTGAACACTTGCTATAAGAATCCATTGTTGATATTTGATTAATTAAATTTAAAAAAATTATTTCAATAATTTTGGTACTTATTTAATTTATCCGTCAAAATTAGTTTAATCCCAAACAAAATTAATATGGCTTTGTAGCCAATGTCAAGCCTTTCAAACGAGATATCACTCGCCATAAGGTCCTATTTAAAATTATTGGCCAGAGTGGCACTGTAACGTCATCTATTACTATTACGTCACCTGTTACCATTCGTAGAGAAGTTTACAACACTTTACTTTCACCCTCTTAATTTTATTAATGTAAGTGTAGCCGTTCAAAAGATACGAGGGGGGAGGGGACTTTTGAATAGCACTGTATATTAGGGTGGGCCGAAAGTTCGAATTTTTAAATTGCCTTTTGGAATAGTGCCCAAAATTTGCCTCATGTTATCCTTAAAGAAATGTTTATTTACAGTTTTTTTATTGTCATGCATCTTCTGCCCCCAACCACAAATCAAAATTTTCAAAAAAATTGAAAATCGAAATTTGGATTTTCGATCTGGAATAGTGGTCAAAAATCACCAAAAAGTTCATTAACAGTATTTCAATTGTCATGCATCTTCCACCCTACCGAAAATTCAATAGTCAATTCAAAATTCAATAAGTGTATTGTGCAAAGTCCTTTTTGCTTTCAAATTGTGGAATTAATTTACGAGAATCCAATGCCGCTTTCATAAATCCATCTCGCTTTTTACTACAACCTAAAACTGATAACGATGCTTCCGTCACTAATTTGACACATCTCTCCACAGCTTGCGAGTGACAGGGGTAAGATGTAATCTCAATGACTTTATTTGGGGTTTCTTTTATTATATTTTGTAGTCGCCTATTTCTAAATGTTGAAGTAGTGGAGGAGGAGTGATAACATTATTTTGCCAGTCTATTAAAGTGGAATAGTCATCTGCATCAATCTTCTGTTCTGGTATTTTAAAACACGAATTTTTTCTGACCTTCCTGAACTTTCCCCTTCTTGGCATTTAAAATACGACGCATAGCAAGTTCTCTAATATGGGGACGAGAGTCACTTAACATAAATACCTAATAGTAGGTTTTCCGGGTGTGCAAAAAAATGCATTTCGTTGGATAACTCTTAAACATCGACTTTGCTTAATGGTTTGCCATACATGTTTTGCCCCATTTGTACAAGAATTGTTCCGTTCAATTGAAAACCACATTGGAGCATAGACTTTAAGAAAAAAATGTGTCATTTCTTTTAAATTGGAACTGGGTTAATTGGTGGAAATATATAAACGTGATAAACGGTTTGCCAGAGTAAGCCATCGGGAATGGCTCAATTTTCCTGGATTCTAGTTTGCTAAATCTATAGAACATTGACCAGAGGATATGGCAAGGCAAATTTTGTGAAGGTATTTCTGATCGGTACTTAAGTCTCTACACTCTACTTCCGATAATTTACAGTCAATAACTTCATATTGTACAACTGGTAAATGTTCACATCGGACTACAAGCTGGCCCAGTAAACCTTCAAACGCACTATAGTCCAGTAACTGAAGACCTGAAAATAGGCAAACCTATCAATATATTTGTCCCATAGTTTTTTTTGGCTTGATTTGTAGGTCTTGACAGGTACTTCAAAGGGAGAAAAAGTTCTCCAAGATTGCCTCTTAGCTAAGGGCCCAAAATGGCCCCTAAAGTCCCAAAAAACCAGTTTTCCGTCAATATATCCCGAAATACGCAAGTTCGACAATTTTTGTTTAAATAAAAAATGATGGTCGTTGAATTATCTACAAAAATGGTTCCCATCATTTTTTTCGCTACACGAATATTTTTTGCGAAAATGGCCTTTGAAAAAACCAAAATTTTTACACCGAATATTTTTAGTGGTTTCTTACTCGAGGGCCTAGGAAATACATAGATTTTCACCTGTTAGACTTTGGAGTCCAATTGTAGATGGCGCCAGCGGAATACCTGCACTCGCTAAATTGTGGTGTATACACATGAAAATCCGGGCACCAATCGTTTTTTCTGCAATTATTGGCGTATTTCACACGATTTTTGGGTGTCACAGCAACACTGCAGTCAATGTTCAGTGTAATTTAACAAGGATATGAGTCGCAAATTTACTAGAAAATTGCGGAAATCTTATTGCTTCATGTTTTGGCTACTAGTAAGTCAATACCTATAGAAGCTGATAATAATAATTTTTTGATAAATATTTTTTGCATTTTTTTCATTTTTTGCTAATTTTTCGCAAACTGAAGAAGGAACAGTATAGGTGCAGGATTTCAGAAAAAACAAGGAATTTTTAAACAAATACCATTTATTCTTATAAAAATTAGGTTGAAAATACAAAATGCACCAGTGAATGCCAGGAACCGGTGAATGCCAGTTTTTGCAAAAATCCGCGACAAGGCGAGAGCTATAATTTTTCAACCCGAGTAACATGCTTGTTTATGCTGGAAAACGAAGTTCTAGAACTTCATATATGAAATTGAAACGCGTTATTTCATGACGAGAATCGCTGATTTTGAGTGGAATTCACTGGCATTAAGGTGGCATTCATTGGTGCTGTTACTCTATGTTAAACCAAATCATGTCTTCCGATTCATCCGCTTCATCATTAGCGTGATTCTCGTCGCCTATTACCTCTTGCTCTACTTCTTCCTCTGTCCCTCTTGTCCCTATCCCTTGTTCTTCCAGCTCTATTTCTATCTCATCATCTTCCAACCCTTCAGTTTCTCTTTCCACCCATGTTTCTTCCACCTCCCCTTCAAGCCCTTGTGGTTCTCCTTCCACCTCTAATTCTTCCGGGAATAGGTATATCTTCATTTTTCTCATAATTTAAACACTGTGTCAACTGACATGATCCACAGATAGAGGAGCATCTCAAAAAATTAACAGCGGAGAACAAAAAGCATTTAAAAAAAGGCCGGTTTTCACCCGTGTTACAAATTTTCCCGGTCCCTGGGAAATGAGTGCATTGTATTCCGAATAAAAATATTGGTTCAGAGAGTAGACATAGTAAGCTTTCAAATGGTGTGCCTTTAATAACAAAATAATTGAACATTAGTTCTTTATTTTCGCTTGCTTACAAGATTTGTGAGAACTTTAAAACGACTGAAAAATGCAAATAAATAAATAAACTCTTCATTGAAACGCCACAAAGATACCGAAAAAAAAATTTCTAGGAACATTCAGGACCTCCTCAGATCCCATTTGAAAAACAAGGGATAATAAACCATTTAAAACAAATAAAATGTCAATGATTTAATGAAAGAGGCCAAAATATTGGGGAAATAACATTGGCCACTTTTTGCAATGTCCTCGACGGGCGAGAACGGGGTTTAAGGTACACATATTGATACCAACGGATATTCCCATTACAATGAACTTTAAATCATCGAAAAATATTAATTTTTGACCGAGTTCTGGAAGAATTTGTCCGCCGGTTTACAAGTTAATTTTATAGACGGTAGCATTTCTAGAGGTAGTGCAGCCGCGTAAGCGAGGGGACGTTTGGATGCGATTATCTCGAAAACTATTGTATTCTCGAAAAAAATGATAGGGACCATTTTGTTGATAATTTAACGTCCTTCACTTTTTACCCGAACAAAAATTGTCCAAATTGCATATTTCGGAAATAATGGCGGGAAAACGTTTTTTGGGTGGGCGTTAGGGGCCATTTTGGGCCCTTAGCGAAGGGGCAATCTTGGAGAACTTTTTCTCCCTTTGAAGTACCTGTCAAGACCTACAAATCAAGCCAAAAAAATTATTGGACAAATATATTGATAGGTTTGCCCCTTCAGTTACTGGACTACTAGGACCGGTTGTGTGGCCAACTAAGTGTAGAAATAGATGTCTCAAAGGTAGCTCCTAACTTATATTCAAGTAGAGTAATCACTCCATTATTTTGTACTGTGTTGACTACTGTACCGTCAGGCCCCACTACTAATAAGCTTGACAAATCATGATTATTTTTTGTAAAAAGTCAACTATACTTTTTGCAGATCCTGAGGAGGGTGTATGTTCCAGAAATTTCGAGCCTGGTTCTTGCACTAAAGATATGTGCTTTTCAGTTACTGTAATTCTTCGAGATTTGACTGAAACATTTTAACTATTTTTCCTTAACGCTTGAATTTTTGGTAGGGGGCAGAAGACGCATGACAATTAAAAAGCTTTCGATTTTCAATTCTTTTTCTAATATTCTGAGTTGCGGTAGGGGGCAGAAGACGCATCACAATAAGAAAACTGTAAATAAACATTTCGGTGGGGATAACATAAGGCAACTTTTGGCCACTATTCCGAAACGAAATTCGAAAATTTTTCAAAAAGTCCGTTTTACGATCCACCCTACTGTATCATCTCGTGAATAGCTGCCGTCTAATCTGGTCCAATCAACTGTGCTTGCTAAGACAAGTCATAGCAGGTTCATGAAAATGCGGTATATTTGAATGTCAATCTTAACACGCGGCAATTAGTAAGAATGTATGTATGTATGTATGTATGTATGTGTGTTTTTTGGGGTGACATTCACTGAGACCTAAAAGATCTATTGTGCCCCCTTACTTCTACTCAGTTTCTGAGGAGAGTCTCAGAAACTAGTAGTTCCTTTAGTCCTATTTCCC
>CAJUYI010000100.1:204417-237126 GCA_910591695.1 Galerucella pusilla
ACTCCGAGATCCGTCAAACCACACAGGAGTTCGTCAACCGTCAGACTCCATATTAATGGGGATGCTACTCCTCCCTGTGGGGATCCTCTGGTAGTGCAGATGGAGACAATGTCTTTGCTCGTCCTCGTCTCTGCTATTCTTGTGGTGAGCAGTTCCAACATCCATTTGGATGTTGTGCTGTCTACACCTCTTCTGTTTAATGCTCTTCTGACTGCCTCATGTGGAGTATTGTCAAAAGCTCCTCCTATGTCCAAATTAGTAAGAAACTCTATTGCAAATGTGACGCCTGAAAACAGTCAACCAACAGACACAGAAACAGCGGGTTTTTAGCCGTAAATCTAGCTTGGTAGGAAAAGTGGTACCAGGAATAAAAAAATTGTCTAGTAATTTGAGACCCACAAAGTTCAAAAAGCTTCGACCTTCGTTAGGTCTGCCCAGTACGTGTAGGTTTTCCTCTCCGCCCAGGTAGCTATGGCTGATCTAGCAGTGCTTTCCCCGATGCCAATTGCCAGAGTGTCGGCCTCCTCATTGCCCTCTGTTTCCCTTGACTAGTATTTCAAGGGATTGTAGACAGTTATATCCCATCTTAGATTTTATTCCGTTCGAGCTCAGTGCTTTAAGAGCAGCCTGGCTATCTGACAAGATGTGTATGTTCTCTTTTACAACTGGTTGATTCATCAGCTCTCTTGTAGCCAGTTCAATGGCGTATACTTCAGCCTGAAAGACGGTAGCGTACCTGCCCAGTATGGCTGTGATTTCAACTCTGGGTTTCCTGCTCAAGACCGCCGCTCCAACTCCGTTACCGGTTTTGGATCCGTCAGTGTGAATGACATAGTCCGTTTTTAGGAAGGAGATTTCTTCGCTATCCCATTGGTCTCTCGTGGGAATGAGGACCTCAAAGGGCTTATCCTCGTGAAGTTTTTTGACAGAAAGATCCAAGGGCATCCCAATAATGTGATATCTTGTATTTTCATCATCAATCCTGAGTGATCCCTCAGAATCTCTCCATTTATTTGCCTCTCCACTGATTGCAAAAAGCTTTGGTAAAAGACGAGAAATTTTTTTTCAAAAATTACGAAAGGAGTGTCAAAAAGAGTTTTGCTCAAAAAATATAAAAAAGTTGTTCTCGGTATGTTTTTGTTAGCTTCTTGCTATTTTGCCATTTATTTGTTAATAACAAATTACTGACCACTCGCATGCAAAAAAGTCACTTGGGTTTTTTATTTTCTCTCCAATTTACTGTTAATCTAAGATCCGGCTATATGAATGGATCTCCTATACTTTTTCCTCATGAAATAATTTTTTTTAGCAATAAAACTTATTAATAAATAAAACACCGGTGGCTGGCAGACCGTATCCTGGGCGGATGTTATTGTTATGTAATTGAAAATCATTTTAATGAATACCATAATTAACTTTTTCAATCAATTTGATATTAATGGAAAGTTGAGAATATATAGAAAATGCAACAAGGTAATTGCTACCTTTTTCTTGGGACCTGCCAACCATATTGAAACAGGTAAACTATTGTTAGAATGAACCTTTATCCGTTTCTCTAAAAAATTGAATATGAAAATATAGATTTTTTTATTGCGAATCCAATGATTGAAGACGTGTTTTGTGTTTTATTAAAACACATCACCTACCGGGGTTAAAAAAAGGGTAGAAAGTCATTTGGGGGTGAGTTACATCGAAGTTGATATAGTCAAATGCTGTCTTATCATGCGGGTCATACGATTCAACAAAGAAATACTCACAGTTCTTGTTTCCTTTTATTGCGTTTAATCATAACTTCCAAATAAAATCCGTAAGATGAATAAGACAGACTTATGCAATTTTGACTAAAAAGAAAGGATATTATGTATTTAGTTTTCAGCGATTCTAAAAAGTCTTTCGCAGCTTGTTTTCATTCAAATATGAATAATAAGATACAATTTTCCGGTGTTTTGCATCCTTGCAAAAAAAGGTACTTAATCTGATAGATTATTTCGAGAATGAAAGAAAAAGTGAAAATCTGTCAACCAGTGTAATCTCACATTTTGGTAACATCTGTGCTTTCTGATTTGATACATATGCTTAGTGACCTTTGCAACCGCACAATAAGAGCGCTTCTGACTATGTCAATACTCCTTAATGCTTTTGATTCAAATTGACATTAATAATAACGTAAAATTCTAATTAAAAATCCTGTTAGAACCATTTTCGACTTCTAAGTGGAAGAAGTCGCGGACAAAAGCTAGTAAAGCTAGTGTATTTACAATGTCCATCTTTATAACCAGACAGCTCAGTAACAGCTATCGACATATCAAAGTTATGGTTTATAGACCCATTTCCTCTTTTAAATCGTGTCATATATTTTTCCGCGTGCTTTCTAACCAACATTTCCATTTTATTGATTTCTAACTGCTGGAAATATGGTTTATTCTTCAATTTAATTTCATCAAGTATTTGAACTTAGTTAAATATAAATACAGAGTGGTCCTTAACTAATCGTAAATATAGTTCATAGATAGAAGTGCAGTGTCTAGATTCTTCACTTAAACATAAAATATGTCCCCCTAAGTTGGAATCATATGGAAAACTTTTTTATTATTAGTTTGAGAAAGAAAAGTTATTCTTCATAAAAAGTTCTGCATTATCTAAAACCTATAATACAGTCACCAAATATCAAATTTCTCAGTCGTATACGAGGTTTGTCAAAAATAATAGTTTTACTCAAAAGTAAAGTAGGCACCTTTAAATTTGACAATATCGAGAAATGTGACTGAAAAAAGTTGGATATGTCGAAGCATTAGTATTTATAAAAATTAAATTTGTTTGTTTCCACCATTTATATGATGTTAATTTCATAACTTAGTCATTCTTTTTTTAATTTCTTGGGAAATTAAACCACAATATTTTCAAATTCTTTATTTCAACGTTTCTTGACAACGGTAGCTGGAACGCTACCGAAACGTTGAAATAAAGAATTTAAAAATATTGTGGTTTAATTTCTCAAGAAATTAAAAAAAGAATGAATAATATACCACAAGGAACATACAGAAGATATTCATAACTTAGTGTTTGAATGTATTTTATTATTTGCAAAATAAATGAATATGCACTTATTTCGCGTTTTAAATGCAAAGTTATTAAAAAACATGGAGAAACTAAAAGATTATCATGTGTTTCGTTATCACAAGAGATAAATGTTTATTCCAAATAGAAACATTGGTAAAAATAAAATAATTTGAAGTTTCAATTTAAATGAATGTAATAACATATTTAATCGTTAATTTTGATCAATTTTTTCAATTTTGTCAAATTTAAGGGTATTTTACTCCTGTGTGAAATTAATATTTTTTGACAAACCTCGTATACAACTAAAAAATTTGATATTTGATGACTGTATTCTAGGTTTTAGATAATGCAGAACTTTTTATGAAGAATACATTTTCTTTCTAAAATTAATAATAAAAAAGTTTTACATATGATTTCAACTTATTGCTCCAATGAAATGTTGATAATTATTGAAATACACAAAAGTCTTTAGACATCAAAAAATTTGACGCTTCCTGCTCCATTTTTTCATAAATAAATGTCCAATGTCCAACTCTTAATTAAAACAAATCGGAATATATTAAAGAATCTACTTACTCTATTTCTATGTACAGTTAGGTACTCAAGGGACAACATATATAACGATTGAAAAAAGAATAAAAATAAAAGCTGAAACATTCTTCATTTTGGGTATTTACACCCTGTATATGCTCAAGTTATTCCTTAATATAGAGTATTGGCAAATTATGTGTCTATAAATTGTTTTATTTATCAAATTATTGCTATTTTGAATTTAAAGAATTTACGTTTTTTATCAAAAATAGTGAAAATAAATCCAATCATTTCCAATTATGAATTCTATACTATTTATATTCATCAGTGACTAGGAAAAAAAATATTAATTATGTTTAGCCGAAATGTTTCTTGTATATAAAACGTTCAATTGCGTTTCAATATGTGTCGATTTGATTCTCCGATAAAACTAATGATTAAATAAAAAGTATAAAAACACCTTAAGTCATCAGCTATTGTTAACATCTATAAATAAACGCATTGTTTAAAAAAAACCTTACCTCTAGGGTGGGTCCTATAGAAATGTCAATCCCAGAAATTCACAGAGACCCAGATTGGAGTAAGCTACACCCGCAAAATGTTTTCTTCCGCTTATCGAAAAAACTCGTTCAAATCCCGTAAACTCACAATTTTTATTAATAAAGCTCTATCGATTTTATTTTGCACGATTTCGAATAAATTTCAGCACTACCTTTCAGTAGAGAAATCGGAAAAACTAAGAGAAAATGATCCTTGCTCTAGAAGGATGCTGTGGCTGCTTTCTTGTTGTTTTTCACGCGCATGCGGGTATGTGCACACCTACGCAGCATCGGAAATTTTCCTTGTTTGAGGATATTTTGGCTTTTCGAGTTATTGTAATAGTTATATCGCTGTATGCGAAAAATATTGCGCTGAAAACATTACGAGGGCTCTAAAATTTTTAAATAAGCTATTGAAAAATTGTCCAATTATAAAATCAAAACTTTTTATATCACAAATGTTTTGTACGAGGTTTATTATTTTAACGGAAATTTATTTCAATCAAAAATATTCGATTCGGCAGCTTTATGTGTCAATCTATTCCAAAATCTGCTTGAGATATGATACATTGATTCTGGAATATTCTGGAAACTGAAATAGGTACCATCCAAAGTCTTGAAAAAAATATCTTACAACAAAAAACATATTAATTGATTGAATCTTTGAGAGCAATTCTTTCGCTACATTTTTTGATGGTTCTTTTATGAATTTCTTCCCATATGTTTGCCTGGGCATATTCTTCCAGTGTTTATTGTGTTGTTCTTCTACCCACCCTTATAACCATGACCTAGTTGAGCCCACAGCTGGTTCGGGTCCGTTTATCAGGGTTGACGATCCTGCTCTTGCGAGTTCGTCAGCTTTTTCATTGCCAACGATTCCTTTGTGACCTGGGAACCACTCCAGTGTTACACTGTTCTGAGTCGCCAGTCTTTTAAGTTCTTCGCCGCATTCCCATACCAGCCGAGATGTTACCTTAGAGCTCTGAAGTGCTCAAAGGACAGCTTAACTGTCACTGTAGATCCTGATCTGCCTGTTGTTGTTGGTTCTCATGTTATTTGCCCTTGCACATGCAAGTATGGCATAGACCACTGCTTGAAATACCGAGACGTATTTTCCAAGCGAGACGATTCCTTCATATTTGCTCGACTTGCTGTATGCCCGCTCCTGTTCCGAGCTCATTCTTTGATCCGTCTGTGGACCAGATCAGTTCATTCGCTCTACTGAGTAGTGGTGTGTTTGGGTTGGAGCTGCCATTGCATCGCACATTATGACACAATGTAGCGGAGGAAGAGGTTTAGAATTGTCTCCAGCGCCGCTGTAGGAGTAGTCCTCATTGCCCCAGTAATGCAATGCATGCAAGTCATTGGGCCTTGCTTAGTTTTAGCATCGCAGAGGTTTGTCTGATCCTTGGTCACCAGGGATGCATATGTAATCCTGGGGATGACAACCATTTTGTACAACCATGTTACCATGCTTGGCCTAAGTCCCCATTTAATGCCGTAAGTGCGCCTGGCAACCAAGAAGGTTACCTCTGCCTCCTTGATCACGTGCTGAAGGTGCCGGTTCCAAGTTGAACCTGGGTTTAGGATAACCCCAAGATATTTTACTATACCCGAGAAGTTTTTCAAGAGTCTTCAGCATAAATGATATTAGACTGATTGGTCTCGGAGCTTTAACCGTATCCTGTTCAGATTTTCCAATCATTGGTATAAATGTAGCTCTGATGCGTTGCCAAGTTCTTGGAATGTGCCCTAGAGATAGGCTAGCTATGAGCAATTCGCATACCCTGAAGTGTTGTCACCTTTTTGGAGTAGGATAGGATAAATCTCGTCAGGTCCTGGTGATTTACTTATTGGCTTAATAGTATATTACGTAACATGTGTGGTAAGAAGCATTTTACGCACGAATGGAAAATTTACGTAATTCCGTGAGTGCGTAAATAACATTACAACACTATACTATACTTTACCTACGACCTACTTGTACTTGTATTTTTATAAGAAGCATAAGAAATAACAGTTACATAATTAGAGGTGCTGGGTAAACTCCATCTCTATTACTCTATTACCAATTAAAGAAGCACATTAAAGAACTAACGTTGTTGATAATCCAAAGTCCATTTTTCAATTAAAATCAATACATATATACTTTGGCAAGTTTATCTGAAACCGTGAAAGGAATGCAGTCGAAAACATTCGACATTGCCACGTTTAACTATGAAAAAGTTGAAGTACTGATTATGTAGTGATAATAATTATAAATGGGTCTTTTTATTATTAACAATATTGAAAATATGATTGAACGTTAATTTTATAATGTGCTTGTTTCCTTGGATTTATTCTATTAACATTATTTTCCAATTCATGAATATTAAAAGAGAACACTTTTCCAAATTTGTTATGGGCTTCTTAAAGCTCTGGCAACGTTGTACGGAAACCATAATGACCACACCCTCCGATTACATAATTGGTGATTTTTATCGACCAGCTGACTTCTTATTGGCAAGCGCGTGCGTATGTTCTTCCCTCTCACTTCGTCAATTGACTGATATTGATTTATCCAGTGGTGTTGGTATTGTCAGTTACCTTTGTAATTTCAGTTTTACTTGGTAAAATAGGTACCGTACGCCATTTGTACGTTTGACAGATATACGCCATATTTTTCATCGCCTCTTACCGATCCCGCGTAGCTCCAGATAAACTTGCCAAACTATACTTAGCCCTTTGGGCTTTTCATAGTTAAACGTGGCCATATCGAATGTTTTCAAATAGGAGATTTTGAATAAAATGGTGACGCCTATTGACAGTTGCTAAGATGTTGCTAGGGAAGCCGTGCGATTTACTTTACAGCTGTGCGTTTTTTTTACAGTGCGTATTAGACGTCATTACATTGATACCGACTGTGTGTTATTGACTGACTACAGGGTTCGTGGGTAAAGCTGTTTATAGCCCATTTTGTTTTTTCCACGTCTACCACTGCCTTCGCTATTCGTCGTCTATCCTGGATGCCCATCGTGGACGATCCAGTCCTGTCGCTAGAGAGTTCTACAGTGGCATAGTAGGTATTTATTCAGGCATGACCTCTATAAATATCGATATTTGCATTAAATTACCTAGTTTGAACTGGCTTTGAAGTGCCGACCCGACGCTCCGTTTACGCCAATGACATTACTAATATGAAATTTTTCAGGTTGGCAGCTTGGACCAAGTTCTCTACTGTCAAAAGTCATAATGAGTAAATGCCAAAAAATGCCAATAACCTAACCTAACCAAGCCAGCCAGACGACATTTGTTTAGGCGGCAAGACTTTGTTGTTCACTTTATTAGATGATTTAAAGTAAAATATCCATTATTCGTACCAGTTTATCAAATTTTTAATGTCGAAAACAGAAGATTCCACTGAAGCAAGTGCCGACACATCCGAAGCAATGGAAGAAGTAGGAATTTCCGTGAGTAATTTAATAACTGTAGAATAGGTAACAAAAAATAAAATTTAAATTTATACTTCAGTGATTGCATTTAATAAAATTTCCAATCTGTATCGGGGTATATCTGATATCCCCCCACTAAATTGTAAATTGGACAATATTTGCTATTTTAAACATAAATTTAATTTTCTGACTGAAAACACCATATTCTTGGAACTTACACTTAGTGATTATTATGAAAGTATACCATAGTTACCATTGTTACTATCTTCTGTATAGTGTCTGTTTAAAATTGCGTTTCTGACATGCTCTCTCAGAAGGTATATACATTTTACTGTTCTTTAAATTTGATGTTGATAAAAAATATTTCTTAAGATATATTTAGTCATGTGTTGTCTCGGTTGTATATTATTACATTCAAATTTTGCAATTATTTGTAGGTACTAGGCCAGAATGAATCATCTTCTGATACCACCTCAAAAGGTGAAGAATTTGAAGTTAAAGTTGCTTCTGATAGAGGCAAAAGGTTTGATTTCTTGTTAAAACAAACTGAAATATTTTCGCATTTTATGAACCAGTCTAAAACTCCTACAAAACCAAAAACTGGTAGGCCAAAAAAAGAAAAACCTGAAGAAAAACTTGAGGAAAAACCTGATACTTCTGAGTAAGTACTTTGATTTAAATATAAACATTGGAAATATAATTATAATAATTTTCTGTTTCAAGCTTGAGGCATAGGAAAACTGAACAAGAGGAAGATGAAGAACTTTTAGCTGAAACCAACACTAAAACAAAACCTACAACTCGCTTTGATGTATCGCCACCATATATAAAAAATGGTGAAATGCGAGATTACCAAATTCGCGGATTAAACTGGATGATTTCTCTGTATGAAAATGGTATAAATGGTATTTTGGCTGATGAAATGGGTCTAGGAAAAACGCTACAAACAATATCTCTTTTGGGATTTATGAAGCATTACAAGAGTACTCCTAGTCCTCACATAGTTATTGTTCCTAAATCTACATTATCAAATTGGATGGCTGAATTTGAAAAATGGTCCCCTTCTTTACGTGCTGTGTGTCTTATTGGTGATCAGGAGGCTAGAGTAAGAAAACTAAAATTTTCGTAGTTCAAATAGTTTCTTGTATATCCATTTTGATTATTTTTTTGGGAAATGAATGAGGTAAAATTCAATTTTTTTTAGAGTACATTTATTCGGGATGTGTTGATGCCTGGAGAATGGGATGTTTGTGTTACTTCCTATGAAATGTGTATAAAAGAAAAATCGGTATTTAAAAAATTCAACTGGCGTTACATGGTTATTGATGAAGCTCATCGTATTAAAAATGAAAAGTCTAAACTTTCCGAAATCCTCAGGGAATTTAAAACTACCAACAGACTTTTACTGACTGGTTAGTACATAAATTGATATTGACAGTTGTAAACAGGTGTTTATTCACTTATTTTTTAGGAACTCCACTCCAAAATAACCTTCATGAGCTCTGGGCTCTATTGAACTTCCTATTACCAGATGTATTCAATTCAGCTGATGATTTCGATGCTTGGTTCAATACTAATCAATTTCTTGGAGATAATCAATTAGTGGAAAGGTTACATGCTGTACTGAAACCATTCTTACTAAGAAGATTAAAATCTGAGGTTGAGAAAAAGTTGAAACCAAAAAAAGAACTCAAAGTCTATGTAGGGTTGAGTAAAATGCAAAGAGAATGGTATACTAAAGTTTTAATGAAGGATATTGACATAGTCAATGGTGCAGGAAAGGTGAGTCTTTATTTATACATATCTACTCAAGTCAGTGAACTTTCATTGGTTTAATAGAAATACAAAAAGTAGTTAAGGTGTAAGTTGTTTCCGAGGTTGTTTCATTTGAAAGATATAGGACAATTTTCCAAAATCATATTTTAATTTGAGCTCTCCTATTTGATAAAGAAAAGTAAATCAAGGTTATTATTTAAAGGTGGAGAAAATGCGACTTCAAAACATTCTCATGCAATTGAGAAAATGTACCAACCACCCTTATTTGTTCGATGGCGCTGAACCTGGACCGCCTTATACAACAGATGAACATCTTGTTTACAACTGCGGCAAAATGGTATTACTGGACAAACTTTTACCTAAACTAAAGGAACAGGTATGTAATGTTAAACTATTAATAATATGTTGAACTATTCAATCTAATATACAATACTTAACATTGATGCAAATTGTTTAATATTTATCCAATAAAATCAATAAAAAAATAAAATATTTTTGATGTGAAATTCATTATTTTCAACTTCAAGAGCTCATTCATATCTCAAATGTGGTTTTACGAAATCCAAACAAGAGGGTTCAATAAAACTCAAAGTTCAAACCACAATTATTTAATTTTGTTCACCAAAAGGATGAATTATTCAGCTACTAGTTTCGTTACATAAATTACCATCATCAGGCTACAATAGAAATGGTATACTTAGTATAAAGATCTCATGAAATTATGTTAAAAGTTGAGACAAAATACATTTAAATACTGTTGAAATAAAAATTCACATTAAATAATTTTCATATACAAAAATTTGATAATCAAAGATCTAAGGTGATATTAAAATACAGGGGTGTAACAAAAAGGCTGGTCATAAATTATACCACATATTCTGGGGCTAAAAATAATTCGATCCAACCCAAGTTACCCTAGTACAAATGCGCATGCGAAAAAAGTTACAACCCTTCCAAGTTACCATATTTAATGAAAATTGATTTTTTCAAATATTTCGACAGTTGTTCGACATATTAAAATGAAAGTTTACAAGTGGCTTTCTTATGATTAGAGCATCTTAAAAAAAATTAAGGAATTATTGCTCCCCATTAAAAATTTATGGGAGTTACGATCCCCTAAACCCCCCAAAATTTTTGTGTACGTTACAATTTAATGCTTATTGTGGCACCATTATTCAAACACATTATTTTTGAAACTTTTGTGCTCCCTAGTACTTTTTACAATTATCAGTTTTTATCGAGATACGGCCCATTTTTCATTATGCTTCAAAAATTTCGAGTAACAAACATTAAAGTCAATGAATTTTTAAGTTTTTCGAGGGTCCCAAATTTTTGGTTGAATCTTATTTATTTACAAATGTGTAGTTTTTATTAGATGTTTGAAATGGTTCCCATTTTCATAAATTCACATTCGGCACCGTTTTACTAACGAAAACCGAATATTCTAGAAAACCAATGGCTTCTGACGATATTTAATTACAGCCTCAAGGATTCCTTTTTTCGCGTGCACATTTGTACTAGGGTAACTTGGGTTGGATCGAGTTATTTTTAGCCCCAGATGATTTATGACCTGCCTTGACACTATCTCTTCTCTTTCTGTCAAGATTTACGGGATCGTTTGGCATTATTTAAATTTTAAATCTTGTATTATTATTATTTTTTAACAAATCTTTGCTCATTTTTGTAATGAGTTCATTCTCCAATACCTTTGTCCTAATGGATTGGTTAGTTGGCACTTTATTTTAAAAAAGAAAGAGTGAATAGTAGTGCATTGAAAATTTTTCTGGTATTTCTGGAATTGTATCAATTACGGCCTATGTTCATAAAAGAGAGATTGATAGAATTTTTTAGCTGATATAGAGATTCTTGCAGGAACCATGAAATTAATGTTATTAAATAGGTGTGGGCAGTTAGAAAGGGAATTTACTATTATAAACACATTTTTAAGATAATCTTGATCTCTTAAGGTTTTCTTAGGAGAGAGCTGGAACTTGTAGAGGAAATTGGAATCATATTTATATTTATCTAAACCAGGAATATTGTAGTTGAATGCTAGGTATCTTTAAAATTTATGTTGAACATGGTATATATCGATAATGAAGCATGAGCTCTTTTGTAATCAGTTCCAAAATGGTGTGGAAATGCCTAGGCATACTCAATGAACTAGGCAAGAACAATAGTCACTCCACTGTTTATTCCAGGACACACTGGAATAAAAGGAAGTGAAATAGCAAAGAGGGGGCCTGAACCCTTTTTGGAATCCATTCCTTCCATTGTAATATTGGAAAAAATAGGTAAATCAGAAGCTATAGATTTTTTCTATCATTTCAAAATGTAATTGGTCCTGAGGCCTTATGGTGTCTTTGAGCACTCAGTTTTGTTAGGAATAGATCAACAAACTTACCGCCAAAATTGAATCACTTAATCACTTGTGATATTACTGCCAAAAATACAAAGGTCTTTTATTTATTTACTCGAAAAGTATACATATAGTTGGGCAAGTTTATCTGAAGCTACGGGGCATCGGTAAGAGGCGAGGAAACATGGCGGTATCTGTCATAAACGTACAAATGGTGTACGGTACCTATTTTACCTAGTAAAACTGAAAAAACAAAGGTAACTGACAATACCAACGCCACTGGATAAATCAATATCAGTCAATTGAGGAAGTGAGAGGGAAGAACACACGCACGTTAACGTTTAATAATATTGTTAATAATAAAAAGTCCCTTCTCTAATTATTTTTCACTACATACTTAGCACTTTAGCTTTTTCATAGTTAAACGTGGCAATATCGAATGTTTTCGACTGCGTTCCTTTCACGGCTTCAGATAAACTTGCCAAAGTATACCTTTACAACAAACTCAACTAACTTTAAATGCGAATTTAATTATCGTTTCTTCAACAGGATTCTAGAGTACTTATCTTCTCCCAAATGACACGTATGTTGGATATTCTAGAAGATTATTGTCATTGGCGGCAATTCCAGTACTGCCGTTTAGACGGTCAGACTCCTCACGAGGACAGACAGCGACAAATCAACGAATACAACGAAGAAAACAGCAGTAAATTTATTTTCATGTTATCAACAAGAGCCGGCGGTTTGGGTATTAATTTAGCCACTGCCGATGTTGTAATTATATACGACTCCGATTGGAATCCACAGATGGATCTGCAAGCTATGGACCGAGCTCATAGAATAGGACAGAAAAAGCAAGTTAAAGTTTTTAGATTCATCACGGAAAATACGGTAGAAGAAAAAATCGTCGAAAGGGCCGAAGTTAAATTGAGATTAGATAAACTGGTAATTCAACAAGGCAGATTGGCGGATTCTAAAGGACAAACTTTGAATAAAGACGAAATGTTGAGCATGATTCGACACGGAGCCAATCACGTTTTCGCATCCAAAGATTCGGAAATTACGGATGAAGATATTGATACCATTTTAGAAAAGGGTGAAATGAAGGTAAGTTTCCCACTAGTGCCTTAATGTAAAGCTAACGCTGTGACTATTAGTCCCGTCTGGTTAGCATCAAAGGTGGATGTAAGAGCAGTAGGCGAGATTTTTGATGGAATCTTTTAAAAATAACATGGTCAATGATAATCCGTGGCCTCCACCGGTTTTTAGGCTGTGCTAATTGCACAATAACAGTTTATAGCCAAAACAACCAAAAATGTGCTTGTTTTTCCCCATCTAATTGTTAATAAACTTTAGGTAAAAGAAAAAGACATTGTTAGAATAAAGACATATGCCACAAAAAATTGTTTAAACTTACAATAATGTTTTGACACATACTAGAAGGTTACAGCTTTCATATGCAATGATTTAATCAACAATTTTTTCGGTTTAACTGACTCAGACATTAGTTTTAAAAACTTGGTTAAAATTTTACCTTAGTAACAATTAAGATATCTGTGCGATTTTCTATTTTAATTAAAATCTGAAAAACCCCACTTAAAGGGCTTGGAAAAACACAACTTTTGGCGTTTTGAACGTTCAATTCGGACCATTTAATCCCGAGTTATTAAATTCCAAACTTGATCAACGATTCTCGGCAAACGATCGACAAGCTAACGAGAAAGAAAATACCGACATGCAGGTACTATTCAACCTCTAGCCACATATTATTATCTGTGCTCTCGCCGCTATACTCAACCATGCCCTTCCCTCGGAATCACAGCACTGAGAGCATTTTCCGTGCACATTCTCATTTCTATTTGATTTAATTGTTGATAAGTTATGAAAGGTAGGTGTGTTGAAAAATATCTGGGAAGTGTGCAGAAGGACCTGCATGACAGTATTTTTTTCCGTTATATTTGTTTGCCCAGAATCGTTGATCAAGTTTGGGATTCAATAACTCGCGATTAAAGGGTCCAAATTAATTGTTCAAAACGCCAAATATTGTGTTTTGCGTAGATTTTTTCAGATTTTAATTAAAATGAAAAACCGCACAGATATCTTAATTGTTACTAAGGTAAAATTTTAACCACTTTTTTAAACTAACGCCTGAGTCCGTTAAACCGAAAAAGTTGTTGATAAATCATTGCATATGATAGCTGAAACCTTCTAGTATGTGTAAAAACATTATTGTGAGCTTAAACAATTTTTTGTGGCATATGTCTTTATTCTAACAATGTCTTTTTCTTTCACCTAAAGTTTATTAACAATTAGATTACCCAGCAACTACAACTTTGTTGCATTCAGTTCGTGAATGAATAACGTATAATGCGACAAATAATGATTTACATTGCTTCATAAATTGCATAAGTATTTTGCGTCTGAAAAACAGCTGTATGTATGTATTCATCCACTGTGGCTGCAGGGATGGTAATTTTTACTTTTTGAACCACGGAATTTTTTAGCAAATTTAACGCTTTATAACTTTGTTCCTACAAATATGCACGATAAACTTAATACTTTTCGAGTAAAATTGAAAAACATGTCGAAAAACAGGTCCATCTTTGGTTGTTTTGGCTATAAACTGTTATTGTGCAATTAGCACAGCCCAAAAACCAGTGGAGGTAACGGATTATCATTAACCATGATATTTTCAATAGATTCCATCAAAAATTTCGCCTACTGCTTTCACATCCATGTTTTGATAGTTTTTGGGCTAACCCGACTGGACTAATGTATTTTTCCAACACTGTTGAGATAATAATTGTGCAATTTTTTCTTGCAGACGGCGCAATTGGCGCAAAAAATGAACGAAATGGGGGAATCGACGCTTCGCAATTTCACCGTAGAGACACCTACCGAATCCGTATACCAGTTCGAAGGAGAAGATTATCGGGAAAAACAAAAAAACATCGGTTTGAGTAACTGGATCGAACCGCCAAAAAGAGAACGCAAAGCCAACTACGCAGTAGACGCTTATTTCCGAGAAGCTTTGAGAGTATCGGAACCGAAAGCTCCCAAAGCTCCGAGACCACCAAAACAACCGATCGTACAGGACTTCCAATTCTTCCCGCCCAGATTGTTCGAACTTTTAGATCAAGAAATTTACTTCTATAGAAAATCATTGGGATACAAAGTACCGAAAAATCTCGAATTAGGACCGGACGCTTCGAAACAACAAAAAGAAGAACAACGTAAAATCGACGAATCGGAACCGTTAACCGAAGACGAACAACAAGAAAAAGAAACTCTTTTGACACAAGGTTTTACCAATTGGAGTAAACGAGATTTCAATCAATTCATCAAAGCCAACGAAAAATACGGTAGAGACGACATCGAGAATATCGCTAAAGATGTCGAAGGAAAATCGCCCGAAGAAGTAATGGAGTATTCGGCGGTGTTTTGGGAGAGATGTCACGAATTGCAGGATATCGACAGGATAATGGCGCAAATAGAGAGAGGAGAAGCGAAAATACAGAGGAGAGCTAGCATCAAAAAAGCTTTGGACGCCAAAATGGCGAGGTAAGTGAAATAATTATCCTTTAACGGGTTAATTCAACATTTTGTTCTACTTCCGATTCACTCTGTATGTTAATTTTATATTTTAGTAACTACCATTTCTATAGATTGTTCCATTTTTTGGAACTTTAGTTCCTTATGTTAGGTTGGAGCGAGGGAAAAATCTGACCGTTACGTTACGGTGTTACGTTATGTGCTTTGAGCGAGTGGGCTCTCGCGCTCTCTCCTCAGATATATAGGTCCATTGGATGTGTGCCATATACTTCAGGTGGCACATTGGCTTCTTCGAAGATTGTTTGTCTCCTCAAGTCCAGTGCCTCACAGTCAGATAAGATATGGGTTTACGGTCTCGGCCTCCATGCCACAAAGTCTGCAGCTGAGGTCCCCGTTATATAACCCTATTTTATGCAGGGGATCTTTTACCGGGGTATGACCCGTTAGATAACCTGTAATAATTCTTAGCTTATTCCTACTGATATTCAGTAGTTCTTCGGCCCGTTTTACACATGTGTCACCTATGAAGATTTTGCTTTGTAGTGTTCCTCCACTGAAGTCGATGTTGGCGTTGTACCCATTTTTGTATTTGCACTCGGACTACCTTCTTTGTGGTCCCAAGAGCTGGTTCTGGTCCAATATATGCTGTTGCTGAACCTCTTCTCGCGAGTTCATCAGCTTGTTCATTTCCAGAGATACCGTTATGTCCCGGCACCCACACTAAACTTACTTTAATGTGGTCTGCTAGTTCGTTTAGTTCTTTCTGGCATTCTTTTACCAGTCTGGATGTTACCTTGCGGCTGCAAGTGCTGCCTGGCTGCCAGTTAGTTTGTTTATCCTGTGAGTGTCAGTCCTATGTTTGTTAATTCTGACACATTCTAGGATAGCATAAATATCTGCCTGAAATACAGAGATATGTTCTCCTAGTGAAAAGGAGCATCTTGTGTTTCTCATTTCACTATACACCCCTGCTCCTGTCCCCCGTCCGTGTACCAGGTCTCTCCTCGGGGAAACTTCAGTCTGCTTGGGTCTTGCCAGTCCTTTCTGTGAGGTATTTCTATCTCATATTTAGGACTGGGGAGAAGTTCAGTGGCCATATAGTCTGTTTTCATATCTAAAATGATGTCCTTAATGAATATGTATCGTGATCTAACTATTTTGTTGCTCAGGTTACTTTGCTGCCTAAATAGTCCCATCCTTGCTTCCCCCGTTATCACGAGGTGTAATGGAGGAAGGCCAAATAAGGCTTCTAGTGCTGCCGTTGGCGTGCTTCTCGTGCACCCTGCAATACAGAAACAAGCAAGTCTTTGCACCTTGCCTAGTCTCATCATTGCATTCTTTTGTGTCGTCTTTGTCCACCAGACCAAAGACGCATAATATGTTATTATGAGTTTAACCACTACACTGTATATCCAGTGTATCAATATGTTTTCCCCATGTTTTCCCACAAGTTCGCTCTTGCCATCATTAATGTGGTTTCCGATCTTGTTGCTACTTTTTCTATTTGTTTGGTCCATGTTAATCTCGAGTCAATAATCACCCAGAGATAATTAACATCCATAGTTTTTAGTAGTTTTTAAATATATTTTCGTTTGTACTAAGCGTTTGAAGCAAGTCTCTCGAAAAATGTTATGTTAGTAATATATAGGCGTGGGCAAAATATTCGATTAATCGAAGAATAATCGGGTGATCGATTAATCGATATATATTTTTAAAAATAATCGATTAATCAAACAATCTAGAATAATCGATTAATCGAACAATCCAACATAATCGATTAATCGAAAATAATCAATTAATCGAAGATTGATTCTTTTTCATAATTCTGGATAACGGTGGGTGAAAATAAAGTATCAAGTAACATTGTAGTTTAATTCACAGTAAAAACAAACTAAAACTGTACGTTGTGGTATAACATATTATATTTTAATTTTTAGTTTTAAATGGGAATCTATTTTTCTATATCATTCCTGCTGCCATTATCAAGAAATTAGATCATTTCTTTCAGTACACTAATAGATGATTTACACATTTTAACATGCATCTTTATCATTTTTTGATACCTATTAATTTATATTAAAAGTAAATTATTTTCGATTAATCGATAATTTCCGATGAACGGATTATTTTCGATTTATCGATTACCTTCGATTAACCGATTATTATTCTTGATGAATCGATTATTTTCGATCAATCGGAAATAATCGATTATTATATATAAATGATCATCGATTATACTTTTTGATAATCGCCCAGCCCTAGTAATAACTGGCCATGAAGGATAAATTGTGTTTACTGCTGCTCTAGACAATTCAGTCTGAATTCCGAACTGGTTTCGGATTGCAATCCACGAACAAAGCTAATATTTAATGTTTATTTACAGGTATCGTGCACCGTTTCATCAATTAAGAATCTCGTACGGTACGAACAAAGGTAAAAATTACATGGAAGACGAAGATAGATTCTTGGTTTGTATGCTCCACAAACTCGGCTTCGATAGAGAAAACGTTTACGAAGAACTGAGAGCGGCCGTTCGAGCATCGCCGCAATTTAGATTCGATTGGTTTTTAAAATCCAGAACGGCGATGGAATTACAAAGAAGATGTAATACTTTGATAACTTTGATCGAAAGAGAAAATGCCGAATTGGAAGAAAGAGAAAAGAATGATAAAAAGAAGAAAGTTTCTAAATCTACGAGCTTGGGAGGTAAAAAATATTGTTTATTCAACGATTCTTAAAGATTTAATGTTCCGCGTTGTCTTATAAAGAGAAGCAACTCTCAGAAGCTATTTATATTACAGCTTCGAGAAAAAAAAATCTGTGTTACAAACTAACATCATTTTACATACGTCGGCTCCAGTAATTTTTCCTCTATCTTGTACAGATTACAGAATAAATATAAGATGTTTCACTCCAGGGCGGTTTGATTTAAGTTGCTGTCCCAAACGGACACCGCTCTCATAAATTATGTTTACGACTCGCGTCAATAACGAGACCGGTAGATACCAGATAAGTTCGAAAAGCTTATTTTATTTTAAGCTATACAGGGGTAATTAGAGAAATATACATTTAAATTAATAGGATTCTTTATCACAAAGGTCTATTTTTAAATGTTAATTATTTCGAATAATGTTCGGAATATGAATTTGAAAAGGTAAGTAAAAAATAAACTTGAATTTTTAAAATGAATCAATCATCAGTTTTTATCCAGCATCTTAGTAATTTTGTGATACTTATTGATAATCTAGCAGATATTTATCACAAATTCAATTAAATATACTCATTAGCCACCAGAATAATAGGGCCACTAAATCTTAAATTTTGATCTTTAAATAACGCATATTTTTTGGATTGACAAGGCTAAAACAGTAAAAAGAGAAGCAGCTACAGGATACCTTTATTAAACATTTTTATAAATGTTGTAAAATACCAAGTTTGGAGTTTGGTTTATGTGTTAAATTTATTTTACTGTTTTTCAAATCTTCCAATATACATTTGAGAGTAAAATATATACGGACTCTGGTGTAGAGAAATTGATATAGGAAATTGATTACATGGATGATAAAAAGAAAATTTAGTAAATTCGTTCAAAAGGAACTGACCAATTCCACTTTGGTTAGCTATAGAATTAAATATTTGTGTTTTCTTGCTTGATGTACTTGTTTATATATTATCCTTATTATAAAAATAAATCCGTAATCCATCATGGTTAGTAGAATATTTAGTTTAAGCTTTGCTATTAAAGAGAAAAACATGTATATGACTGTTCGCTCATTTCAACAATTAATTAATAAATTTAAAAAATCTATACAACATGAATATAAAACACGAACAACCAATAAACACCGTTCTAAAATAACAGCGCTCGACGGGCGACGTCCCGTATAATATGCCAAATTAAATGCAAGTAAGAACGTAGCGACGTACTATACCATCCAAGTAACCAGACAGTCACCAGCGGCATCGGTGCTTTACGCGATAAATTCGAACGAGTGAAACATCTTATATTTTTATTCTGTAATCTTTGGTGATGTGATGCCTTTTGGTCCAATATAATAATATAATATAAATATTTAAAATAAGAATTAAATTCCCTTGATCTTATTTCAACAAAACGTTCGAATATTTCATTATTATATAAATATAAATAAAGAAGGTTATTGTCAAGTCCAAGCATGGTGCAAGACAATAACAATTATATGTTTATCTGTTTTGCTCGAACTTGACCTGTTATATAAATATACTTTCCAGTATTGATCAGAAGAAGAAGTCGATACAGAATACTTGAAGACTATTTTACATAGTTGAATAGTCACCTACTAGTAATTAATTAACCCTACATATAAGTATGCTATACGGCTAGGTACTTATGCATAGTATTAGTTTAGTATGTAGTGTAATGTATTTCATAACTAAATCAAACATGTCCCAGTGCTAGAAGTAGTTGTTTCATTCCTCTTGAGATAATCCTCCAAGTGACCCGCAACACCACCTATTCAGAGGCCCTTCCACACTTATAATATACGGAAGTAATCATCGACTGTTGGAGAAAAGTTGTGATTGAATAGGTGAAAAATACTTGACATCGAACACTATGAAACTTTATTGTGGACTGTATAAAAATGTAAATGAATCAAATAGTAATTGTACAAAATGACGTTCACACTTGGATCTGCAATGTGTGACTGGCGCTTCGTGTGGTCTCCGATGATATCGACTAGCATCGAGTAGCGGAAAGGCCGCGCAGGCGCGTTAGTTTTTAATAATGAACACTTAAACATACCGGCCACCTTGAAAGTTTCTAACTTTTAATTAATAGGCAGCAAACAGACTTTAGCGGTGGCGCGTTTAATAATTGTACCAGAAGGAGTTCTCACAGACACTACCCGGATAACATTGTCCTTGCCCGGAAAGAGTTCAACAATTCGTCCAAGACACCACTTCATAGGCGGAACGTTGTCTTCCTTCAGGACTACTAAGGCACCCTCCTTGAGTGCATTGGCTTGAGGCGATTTCCACTTGCTCCTGGTTTGAAGTTGTGACAAATATTCCTTGGACCAACGACTCCAAAAATGTTGCTGTATTTGTTGAAGTCGCCGATAATGATTTAGACGGTTAGCTGGTACTTCTACGACATCGACTTCGGGAAGTGTAGCCAATGAGTCACCAATAAGAAAATGGGCGGGGGTAAGTGGAGAAAAATCCAATGGATCGTTGGAAAGAGGAGTCAAGGGTCTAGAATTTAAGCACGCCTCGATCCGAACCAACAGCGTGTACATCTGATCAAATGTTAGATGATCGGTAATTATAATGCGAGTTAAATGATATTTTACTGCCTTGACGGCAGCTTCCCAAAGGCCTCCCATATGGGGAGAGCTGGCAGGAAGAAAATGCCAGTCAATGTTATCTTGACTTAAAAAATCACGAATGGATGAATTACTAGTTTTTAAAAAATTGTACAAATGCTTTAATTCATTGTGGCATCCAACAAAATTAGTGCCGTTGTCTGAGAATATGTCAGATGGTTTACCGCGTCGAGAAATGAATCTTTTAAATGCGTTGAGAAAAGCGTCCTTTGATAAGTCATTCGCCAACTCAAGATGCAATGCCTTGGTTGACATACATACAAATACGCACACATAAGATTTAACCATCTTGGCATTTCGAAGATAGCTAGTTTTGATCATGAAAGGACCTGCGTAATCTACTGCGGTTTTCATAAATGGCCTGGACGTATTAAACCGATCAGCTGGTAGGTTTCCCATGATTTGAGTAGCAGCCACTGGTTTGGCTCTAAAACATATTACGCATTTCCGTAACACTCTTTTAACGGCAGTGGTGCCAGCCAATGGCCAATAACGTAGTCTTATGATTGATAGTAAAAGTTGAGTACTGGCATGAAGATTATTTAAATGTTCTAACAAAATTAATAATTCGGTAAATGGGTGTTTGGAAGGTAGAATGATGGGATGTCTGTGATCATAATTGGAGTTTGAGTATTGTATTCTACCACCAACTCTCAAAATATTATCTTTGTCCAGGAATGGAAGTAAACTTAACAATTTGCTAGATTTAGATAGAGGTTGATTGGATGATAATGAAATGATTTCGCTAGAGAATTCTTGAATTTGGACCAACTTTATTAAAATAACAAGGGCCGATTGCAACTCATTGGTGGTCAACGGACCGGTTATTTTGCTATGAGACAAACAATTGTGTTTAAATCGAAGAATATGTGCTACTACTCTTTGAAGTTTCGAAAATGAAGAAAACTTCTCGAATATAGTATAATCTATGTCGTTTTGAGCGACCAATGATATAGAGTGTGCTTTCATTTCAGGAACATTGACGTTACTTAAATCATAGTTTGAAACGGGATGAAAGCTAGGGTCATGAAAAAATGAAGGGCCATGCCACCAAAGGTCATTTGAGATTAATTGTTGAGGATTGAGCCCTCGTGAAATGAGATCGGCAGGATTGTCACTAGAAGAAATGTGGTGCCAATTAGAGATTGTAGTGTTTTCTGTTATTTCGACAATTCTATTGGCAACAAACGTTTGGAGATAACATGGCTGGGTTTTTATCCACGCAAGAACTATCTTAGAGTCAGTATAGAGGTAGACATTGTTTATTTTATTTGATAATGCAGTTTGAACTACTTTGAGTAGTCGAACAAGTAGTAGTGCTCCACATAACTCCAAGCGGGGCACGGTAAGTTTTTTGAGTGGAGCGACTCTGCTTTTGGCACAGAGAAGTCGCATACAATGATTTTGAGAATTGAAAGATCGTAGATAAATGCAACAGCCATAAGCTGCTTCTGAAGCGTCTGAGAAACCGTGAATTTCGATGGACTCGGAAGCGTGACAAACGACATGTCTTGGGATCAGAAAATTGTTGATCATTGCAATATTTTCAACGAATATTGTCCACTCTTCCTGAAGCCACAAAGGTACTGGTTCGTCCCAGCTGGAATTGCACTGCCAAAGTTTTTGCAACATGATTTTTGCTTTAATTGTTGTAGGGCCTATTAGACCCAAAGGGTCGAATATTTTTGATATGGTCGACAAGATATGGCGTTTGGTAACCTGAATGTTCATGACGGATTGAAAATTTACGGAATATTGTAATGTGTCTTTGTTAGGGTTCCAGACAAGTCCTAGAGTTTTTGTTTCAGTCTTTTCACATAAAACTTGATCTATTTGTTGATCGGGAATGATGTCTTTAACGTTGGAAGCCCACTTTCTAAGTTCAAACCCTCCGGAGAGTAGAATAGAAGAGATTTCACTTTTTAGTTTTAAAATTGTTTCTAATGAATCTGTTCCGGTAATGAGATCGTCAACATAGAAGTCTTTAAGAATGACCTTACAAGTTTCTGGATATTGTGATTGATTTTCAATTGCTAATTCATGTAAGGCTCTCGTTGCTAAAAATGATGAGCTGGCCAAACCGTATGCTAGTCTGGACATTTCATAAGTTTGAATGGGTTGATCTATAGATTCACGCCAAAGGATTCGTTGGAATCTACGATGTTCTGGATGAACAATCAACATCCTATACATTTTTTCAATGTCTGCAGTAATTATATAGGAATGAAGACGAAAACGAAGGATGATATTGAATAGATCATCTTGGATCTGTGGTCCAACACCCAAACAATGATTTAATGATATACCTGAATCTGTTGTTGTGCTGCCATCGTAAACAACACGAAGTTTGGTAGTGGTGGAACTTTCCTTTTTCACTCCATGGTGTGGTAAGTAAAATGAGATATTATGGTTGGAATCTGGACTAACTAGTGACATATGGTCGAGAGTTAAATATTCATTGATGAAGTTTACATATAATCGTTGGAATTCAGGATCTCGTTGGAAGCGTCTTTCAACACTGGCTAGACGTTGTAATGCAACGTCCTTAGAGCTGCCCAATTGATTTATGGATTCCTTTAATGGAAATTTGACAATAAATCTACCAGAGGGGTCTCGAGACACAGTTTCCTTGAAATGGGTTTCACAAAAATCTTCTTCTAAAGATAAATGTTTTTTATACACGATTTCTTCCACTTCCCAGAATTTACTTAGTTGTTGATTTAATGAAAGGGTGCAAAATGTTTTTTGTTGTTTTTGAGTAGGTGGGAGATGAATAGCTCCCGCCAGCAACCAGCCTAGTTTAGATGCTTGTAGTAGGGGTTTCCCCTTACCTAAAGAAATTTGCTCATTGTCAAGAAGTTCGTAGAAAATAGATGCTCCTAGCAATACTTGAATTTCACTAGGTTCGTTCAATGTAGGGTCTCCCAATTGAACATGTGGTGGGATATTGAGGTTGTTTAATGAAAATGGTAGATTTGGAATGTGATCTGTGATTTTTGGTAGAATGAGAAAAGCAAGTTTTCTTTTGAATGATGAATGCATGGATTTAATAATTGTTGATGATTGCGTAAAGACATTAGTGGTTCCTTGTCCGACACCGGAAATAGAAATGTTAACCTTTTGTTCAGGTAGTTGTAATTTTTCCGATAATTCTTTGGTAATATAGTTGCTTTGACTTCCCACATCTAAGAGAGCTCTAGCAGAGTGAAAGTTTCCAGCACTGTCCTGAATGTGGACAATAGCGGTTGATAGTAAAACGAAATTGTTATTAGATGAATGAGCAAACAAAGAAGTGACCGTGGAATTATTTGGTTGTGGGTTTTGTGCATTTGTAGAAGTGGATGTGGCAGGTGAAGTTTGATTAACCTCAGTAGAATTGTTGGTTTCTGATGGATTAAAAGGATGAAGAATTGAATTATGTTTCCTTTGACAGATTCGACATTGTCCAGATTTACACTGCTGTTTTGAATGACCGCGTTTTAAGCAATTCTCGCAAAGTCCTAATCGTTTAATTGCAGCGTATTTATTATTCAGTGAAAGATCTTTAAAATTGGCACATTTGTAAATACCATGTGCTTGATCACAATAGAAGCATTTCATGATATTACTGTTTGTGGATTGACTCGAGGATTGACTATTTGATTGATTAGTAGTTGTAAATGTATGTGTACGTGAATGTTGTGAATGTTTTTGATAGTTTGAATGACCCTTTGAATGTTGGTAATTAGAAGAGTTTGGTTGTAATTTGTTTTTGAAGTGATTTGTTTTTATCCAAACTTTCTAAATATTCACATCGACACACTAAAAAGTCTAAAAATGTCTTTAAAGTGGGTAGGGAACTATCTGATTGCGCAGAATTTACCAATGCGCAGTTTGGCTTAGAGTGAGAGGCTTCTTGCCATTTATCTCTCGTATTTTTGTCTAGTTTGATTTTTATCAATTGTATTAAGAGTCGGTCCCAGTGCTCGGTGGGCTCTCCAAGAGCAGTCAATGCTCGTAAATGTTGCTTGAAAGAATCAATAAGCCTTCTTAATTGTGTGGGACACTCACTATTTACTGAAGGAATATTAAATAAATCGTCAATGTGTTTGTCAATAATTACGCGTTTATTTTCATATCTGTCTGTTAGTAATTGTAATGCCGTTGAATAGTTTTCGTCAGTTAATTCTATGTCTTGAATTATTTCTGCTGCTTGACCCTGAAGCCTACCTTGTAAATAAAAGAATTTTTCTACGTTGGATAGTTGAGGATTATGATCCACTAAAGCGGAAAAACGTTTATAAAAGAAAAGCCATTTTTTGTAATCACCATCAAATTTTGGTAGATCAATTGGAGGAAGTGAGATTCTCGAAGAAGAGTTTGCAGAATGAGAACTGTTGAATGAATGTTGTCTGGCACCGTGAAATTCAGAAACTAAGGAACGAGCTTTCGACACTGTCTTATAATAACTATTTTCGAAAGATTCGCGATTGTCTGAAGCAAGCTCCTCTGGATTTAATGACTCTATTTGAGATTGGACGTATTCAAATTGCTTAAAAATGTCAGAAGCATGGTCCAAACGAGTTTCTAGCTCAATGGTTTGGGCTTCTGTAGCTGACCTCACGAAATGAATAAAACGAGTAAGTTTAGCTACCAAAATGTCTCTTTCTTGAATCAATTGCATGAGTCTGTTGCCAGCAGCAACATTGCTATTTGTCTCCGTCATTGTAGTGCGAATAATTGTAGATATGAAAATGGAAAGTGAACAAATGTATGCTTTATTAATTGCTATCTCAAAATGCCCAGATGAGAGATATGCGTGCAACCTTGGATAAAATGAATAAATGTTACAATTTCAAGAAAAACGAAAGTATGCAATTTTATTAGAATGTTACTATATAACCTCTAGAAGTTGAAAAACATGTAAAATTGTGTCGAATGATACACTCAAAGTACGCTTTCATCAACGTGTAACTGATACAAAATGTGCACAATGATGCAATGACCGCTAAGAAAGTAAATGAAATCCTGTATTTTTGTTTTTCAACCTAGCCTTGGGATAGGTGAAATTAGTGCTTCATATATATAAGCTAAATGAAAAGATATATACCCAATTGTTATTGAAAGCTTAAAGAAAACAATATTTTCTAAATATGCACAATGGATCGATGCTTCAAAGTAACGTTCAATTCACAAAAAAATAAATCAAAACGTTCTAAAAATGTTGAGATGCACACAAAATGATTTATAATATGCTGAAATAATGTTTTAAAATGCACAAAAAATGTAAAAATGTATTAAAGCCAATGGAATGCTTTTTGGATGCACAATGGGTGCTTAAAATGTGTTAAAAGCTAGAAAAATGCGTTTGTATTGCACAATGGGTGCTTAAAATGTTTTCAATTAAATATTGATGTATTAAAAGCTAATAAAATGCTTTTTGAATGCACAATGGGTGCTTGAAATGTTTTTAAATTGAATGTTAATGTATTAAAAGCTGATAAAATGCTTTTTGAATGCACAATGGGTGCTTAAAATGTTTCAAAATGAAATGTGGATATAACTTGAAGAAAAGATGTACAGCCGCCAGCACATGGCCAATGCGAACACAAATTCAAAAACCTCAATGAATGAAAAAGGAATGGAAATGATAAAAAACTCACCGACTACTTGACATCAGGTAATCTTACTTTTACACTTTTCTGAAGTTCATAGGAGACTTGTTAAATTGTTGTCAGTCAACCGTAGAATGGCCACGTGGACGTTGATGATATTGATTTTTTGTTCGATGTTTTTCTTCGCTTATTATAAGCTCGAATCCGTTGAGAAGGACCAAAATGTTGGAGAAAAGTTGTGATTGAATAGGTGAAAAATACTTGACATCGAACACTATGAAACTTTATTGTGGACTGTATAAAAATGTAAATGAATCAAATAGTAATTGTACAAAATGACGTTCACACTTGGATCTGCAATGTGTGACTGGCGCTTCGTGTGGTCTCCGATGATATCGACTAGCATCGAGTAGCGGAAAGGCCGCGCAGGCGCGTTAGTTTTTAATAATGAACACTTAAACATCGACAATACATCCATTACAGTGGGAAAACTTACTCAATAAAACAGTTATAAATTTTGTTCCGCTCTATGGATTGTGACGAACTGGGTTACTTGAGGATCTTAAGAGATGAATTGTCTTCATTATTAGAAGATGCAAAACAACGCGTTGACACTGAACATGTACATAAAAATTATTAGATTCCTGCGATACATCATCTTGAACTGTCGTTTCCAAAATGCCATTCTAATAAATTATGTTTATAAAAACTCACCCTAACATCTACGAACAAATAAATATTATATTTATATTAATTCACAAACGCCACTCAATCAACTAACTTTAGTAAACCAACAAATAGATATTTTATTAATAATATTTCTTCACACATTCACTCCGTTAAGTCAAGATGTGGAGTTTACTCAAGAGCACTAAGCCTAAGGATTGAGTGGGGAATGGGAAACAATACCAGCGTGGTTCAAACAGAACTGGCTGGTGTCTCAATTGCCACAAAAGAACTAACCAGAAAGGGAATTTCTGGCAAAAACATAACAATCTGCACTGATAGTAGACAAGCCTTATTAGCCTTGAACAGCCGTGTTATATCGGGGCTACTACTAGAGTGTCACCAAGATTTAGCTAACGCCTCGGCAGATAACAATATTATCCTGAGGTGGGTTAAAGGGCACGACAGGAGTAAAGATAATCGCATTGCTGATTCTTTAGGACCCAGTGACACCTACGGCCTAACGACTTCGACAATTGCGGAAAAGCCAAACCTTACACCCATGCTCAATCCCTTGAGAGATGGGATGGAACCAAAGGATGTAGTCTTGCTAGGATCACCCAGGGTGACCCTGGGAAGCTGGCGCCGAAGAAATATTTGCGATAACCAGGAAAAACCTACGTTTAACAGTAGGATTTCTGACTGGCCACTGTCAACTAAGGAAACACCTCCATACTATGGGGCTAGTGGACACACCTCTATACAAGATGTCTGAACAGGAAGATGAAACTGTTGGGCATGTCTTATGCGAGTGTCCAGAGTTATCGGTGAGTCTTGACCTATACCTGCCGATATAAAGGAGATGTCTCATAGTGACCTGTCCACACTGTCCACCTTCCTGGGAAGGACAGGATGGGCGATGACCTAGGAGGACAACTCCTCGGGAGGATGTACAATGGGTCAAATGTGGTCTAAGTGCTGTGCTGTGCCTATACTCACCCTCCCTCCCTCCCTACTCTACAGATACAGAACTCCGTTAAGTCGTTGAAATTGTTTACGACACAGTTACTTCGTTATATTATGCCAAATACTGGATTATTTGATTATTCGATTCGATAAAGTGGTTTTGGTTCTGGTCAGGAACCAGTGTTAGGAATATCAAAAACTGCTGCATGTGGTTGTATATCTCGGTGGACTCAAATTATAGGGAGGAACATATTTGTCGGTTGTGCACGGAAGAACGGAAGAGAAGGAAACAGCCTCTCCTCACATTATCTTTGACTGTGAAGCATTATCTCATTGGAGATAAAGACTCCTAGCATTGGAGTGGAGTGGAGTAGTAGAACTAGCCTATTGACGACGAGAGAAAACTTCTCCAATATTCAAAGACTAGCCTGTATATGCATTACAGGAGCAATGAGAACATACCCAACGGCAGCCATGGAAGTGATTCTCAACCTCACCCCTCTACATATGGTGGTGGAAAGCGTTGCAGAAAGAACAAGCTACAGACTAAGTAGAGAGGGAACCATTAAAAAAACCACCTCCTCACTTCTTAGAAATCAGACAACCTGGGACATGCCACAAGACGGTATGATGAAAAAGTATAACTTTTAAAAGAAATTCGTTACGGAAATGAGTAACAAGAAGGAATGGGATCCAAATACTATTACCAGACTTGGAAAGAATGCCATTCAATGGTACACAGACGGCTCAAAAGCAATAGAAGGAACTGGGATAGGAGTGTTCGGGCCAGGAACCAAACACTCTGAAAGCTTGGGAAAAACCCCAAGTATCTTTCAAGCGGAAATCCACGCCATAAGAAAGTGCGCCCAGTTCAGTATTGATAAGGGATACAGAAGACAAAGGATTATCATAATGTCGGATAGTCAAGCAGCCATTGAAGCACTGAGCTCATGTGTAATCAGTTCCAAAATGGTGTGGGAATGCCTAGACAAACTCAATGAACTAGGTGAGAACAACATAGTCACCTTACTATGGATTCCAGGACACACTGGAATAGAAGGAAATGAAATAGCAGATGAACTAGCAAAAAGGGGGACTGAAATACCTTTCTGGGGGCCCGAACCCTTTTGCGGAATCAGCCCCAATGTAATATTGGAAGAAATAAGTAAAGCCGAGAAAAAGAGAAGATCTGACTATTGGAAAGATCTAGTAGGGCTTATACAATCAAAGACTCTTCTGGGTGACTACAACCTGCTGAGATCAAATGTTTGCATAAGTCAAAGTAAAACTGCACTAAGAGTTTTAACAGGGATCCTAACGGGACATTGTCGCCTGAATGGGCACCTGAAAAAGCTCTAAATAGTGGAGGAAGAAGAATGCAGATTTTGTGGAATGGAAGAAGAAACCTCCATCCACATACTTTCCAACCGCACAGCACTTCAGAATCCTAGAGCACAGCATCTAGGAGATTACTGGATAGAAGAGGAACATTTGCCTAAGATGAAGCCTGCAGACATCCTAAAATTCCTCCGGGAAATAGGACTAAAGGAACTACTAGTTTCTGAGACTCCTCAGAAACTGAGTAGAAGTAAGTGGGCACAATAGATCTTTTAGGTCTCAGTGAATGTCACCCCAAAATACATACATACATCCAAGGGAGGATTTCTCCAAGAAGGACCTAGTGAAAATACTGTTAAGCCTGATAAGGGCTACTGATCTCTTCATATAAACAGCACAACGTTCAACGAATGCAAACAAAGACCACGCGTTATCTATTCTAAGTCGGCTGCAACCTTATCCACATGCCTAGGTCATTAAATGTTCATGTGATTTTGTTTCGAGCGGTTTTTATTGAGAACGAATCGACTAATGAACGATACATTTGTTATAGAAAAATTATGTTTTTTGTTATTATTGTGAACTACTTGAGCGGTGGAGTCGGAAACTTAAAAATAATTTCTTGTATGCGAGTTTGTAATACAGATTGTTTCCTCTAAGCTGTACGATAAAAGCATCACAGACTGTCTTTGACAATCCAGATTGTCAAATACTGTCTGTGATGCTTGTGAGAACAGTCCTAAATAGTTTCAGAGCTACTACGGGTTACCTCTCTAAATCAGGCACCAGGTAGCCTGTATAAACAATTTGTTTTTAATTATTTGCAGGTACACCGACACAAATGGGATCAAAATCATCGCAGAAAAGAAAGAACGACGGTTCCATGGGCGGTGTGGAAAAGAAAAAGAAGAAAAAATGAAACTCATTTTTCTATCAACCAATTATTTTCAATTGATTGTATTGTATGAATGTTTTGATGGAAAGTATTTTGTATTAGAATTAGCTAAAAACATTTCTAATTATTTCCACTCTTTTTATTTGTCGATTCTAATAAAAGAGGCTCATCGAAATTCTTTGGACTTTTACCTTAAGAGTGCCATTATATAACAAAGGTTATGACCAATTACGAGGTCTAATCCAAAACCACATAAAACGGACTTACTGCTTAATATTCCCATTTAAATTAAATACATACACGAACAAAATGGGCTCATTTGCAACCACACTAATCGGTTCACGTTGGGCGTGAAAATTGGTTAAATCAGGTAGTCATTCTCAGTCTTTCTGAAGTTCATTTTCCACGTTGCCTCAAATCGCAGTGATTTGTTGCTGGGACAAATCGCTGCGAGAAAAAGTACAATCAGCATATCGATAGTTTGTTGCTGCGACTCATCCAGGAATAGGGGAAACGTAACGTGTTGCCAACTTGATGGACAGTGACAGCAAGATGTCAGAGCTGAGCATCCAATAGAAATTTTGGGTTGGTGCGACAAAATAATCCGGAAAAGTTACGAGAAGTCGCAGCGACTTCTATATAGTAATCCTGCTCAGTACGAGAGGAACCGCAAGTTCGGACATTTGGTTGACGCACTTACTCGAGCGGGTAATATTTATTTACAACCACTGTGTGCCAATCAACGCCTCTCTGGCGGTCAACGTCATATTTTTGTTTGTTTATTAGGTTATGAAATTAGTTTTGTTGTAGATACATTAAAAAAGTAAAAAATGAACATGGTTTGGTGAGAATCAATATTATAAAAAACAATGGGGGGAATATCACCCATGGTTACTGCCTGGATCTACACTGCCATCATCAGACCTATGCTAACGTACGGCGCGATTGCCTGGGGAGTTAAAGGAAACCAGCTGACAGTCGTCCGTAAACTGGACCAAATCCAGAGAACAGCATGCCTCAACAGGAGGCATGAGAACCACACCAACCAGAGCGATGGAGGTGATCCTTGGTCTCACTCCCCGTGACATACACATCAAAGAGGTTATTTTGATGACCATGACACGCATACGCTCTACCGGTATACAACCTGACGTAGGATCTGGTAGATTGAGACGTAACCTGTGGCTTGAGGCACTCAATGAGGTTCCACTGCTGCAGGCAAATATGGACGCAATCTCACCACAATATGCCTTCCATAGGCCCTACAAGGAAATCATTAAATAAAAGGTAGAACGTGTCGCGGGACACACGGTAGGAACTTTAGTTCCTTTTAAGCAAAAGTTATGTAATACATCTGACGTTATAGATAAACAATTTGCATATTCTTTGGTGGTTGAGTAGTAAGCACACCAGACTCTCACGCGGTAGACCCGGGTTCGATTTCCCGAGAGGAATTTTTTTTATTGTTAATTTTATTTTTAAATAATCATTCTGCTTGATATTAATAACGACAACAGGTAGACGTTTGAAATATTTATCAGAATATTCATTATTATAGATAGTGGTACGGAACCTTTCATGAGGGAGTCCGACTGGCAACATCTACTTATAACAGCATCGTATATTTAAAAAAGGAAACCGTAGCATTATACAAATTGGACATTCGTTTACCACAAAATTAGTGGAAACATAAAATTGAATTGTTAAATTTTTAATTTGAAGTTATATTACAGTTTATAGAATTTTTTTTTTCTAGATTTTTTCCTAAGTGGGTCGTAGAAAAAATATGCTGCTCGACTCGTGTGGATTGTCCATATCGCACTTGAACGATTGAGCACTCCGCCTACGGCGTCGTGCTCCATCTTCGTCCTCGTGCGATATGGCCATCATATCCACACTAGTTGCACAAACTACAATTTCTTTCAAAATATGCCCTTTTACATTTAAAAACAACCTGCCAAATGTCAAATCAATTTATCCATCCATTTTAAAGTTATCGAATTAAAACATTCAAGTTTTCAAAATTTCAACACCCTGTATTTCGAAAAGTAGCTAGACCCCTTAATCGCGCAAAAAAAATTATGGAAATAATAGTAAAAATTTATCCGAACAAATTCAAGTAGATCACTAGTACTGCGAATACCAGCTTTGCATAGAATTTCAATATAGCATTGGTGGTTCAGTGGTTAGAATGCTCGTATTGCACGCGGGCGGCCCGGGTTCGAATCCGGGCAGGAGCATATTTATTATTATGAATCACTGCTTCGTAAACGAGAGAGAGACTAAGGAAGCACAAGCACGCAAAAGCAAGGCACATAACGTAGCGTAACGGTCAGATCTTTTGCGTCGCGACCCCTGGTCGATCAAACATAACCTGGCGTAAAGAACTAAAGTTCCAAAAATATAATCGACTATCGATTATATAAAATAATCGATCATTTTCGATTAATATATCAATCGAAAATAGTCGATTAGTCGGAATTAATCGATTAATCGAAAATAATCGGTTAATATTCGATTAATAATAATCGATGGATAATCGATTATTGATCAAATTACAATAGACTATCAATTGATTATAAATCAATCAATCTTCGATTAATTGATTATTTTCGATTAATCGGGTATTTCGAATC
>CAJUYI010000100.1:242126-278247 GCA_910591695.1 Galerucella pusilla
AACGTTTCGTAACGTAACGCGTAACGGTCAGATCTTTTGCGTCGCGATCCCTGGTCGCTCAAACATAACCTGGCATAAAGAACTAAAGTTCCAAAAACACACAAGACACATCAGAAGAAGGCGCAATCCGCATCTTCACGGATGGCTCTAAAACCAACATGGGCTCAGGATGTGGAATTTACTCCAGATCTCTGAATCTAAACATTAAATGGGCGATGGGCTGTAATGTCAGCGTTGCTCAAACAGAGCTCACTGCAAAAGAGATTACTAAAAGAAACACCACAGGTAATAAAATCCACATCCTTACGGATAGTACACAAGCACTGAACAGACCACGTATCACGTCAGGCCTAGTAATGGAGTGTCACCTGTCCTTGATCGAAGCCTGTAGCAACAACGAAGTCACTAGGCTGGATCAAGGGCCACAGTAAATTGAAAGGTACCTAACCACATTGCCGACCCACTAGCTAGGAAAGCAACCTCCCAAAAACTCTTGTCACCTGACACTTTCATTGGTCTGTCGGCGTCGGCTACGATTGACAGGACAGGAAAGTAGCCAAAAAATACGTGACTATGAACAGACAGAACCTTCGGACAGCCACGGGTATTCTGACCGATCACTGCCACCTACGAAAACACCTCTACAGACTGGGTCTCTCTGACACTTCACTTTGTAGAGAATGTGAACAGGAAGATGAGACTATCGAACACATATTCTTTGTGAATATCCGACACTCTCTCAATTTAGGTTTTCTGTATTCGGCGAGTACAGGCTAACACAAGCCAGCATGAGGGAGTTTACTTCCGGCGACGTTATCGCCTACTTTAAAGAAGTAGACTGGATGACGAGCTAGAAGGATGCACAATGGGCCAATTGTGGCCTAAGGGCTGTGTGGTCACCCACCCTTCAAATTCTTACAGATACTGATATAAAAAACAAATATACATAAAAACTTCACATATTGTAATAAAAATCCTCTAAGCTAATCACCAAATACGATTTTTTAAAACTACAGGTTCTCCACTGATCCTTGACAAAACAAAATTCTCACACAGCTCACCAATCCACACTGACCGGATAAATCTCTCTGCCGTTCTATTAGAACTATACAAGAACGCCTCTCCGGCGGTCTCGGCGTTTTTATCGAAACCGAACGCCCCTTGGCGGTGCTGGCAGTGAATGTGTTAGTATGGTAGGAAAATTCAGTTTCAGTACAGTTTGACACTTCAAAAACACGGTCAGGCACTTGTAGGGGACTGAAAGTAGTAAATAAAAAAACCAAAACTTTCATAATATAATGATATATTAAAAGAAATAATACAAAACACCACCTATTTAAAATACTGTTGATAAAACTTATTAATATATTTAAAAAAAAATCCCATAAAACATAAATTAAGCATTTTTAATGCTTTAATATCACTCGCGGTCGGCCGTAGGAGATTGCTGTCTCAATCGTTCAACATCGTTGAAGATAACTTGCGCTCCCCCACCTGTAGTCGGTAAAATATCCGCTTTGTAAACCTTCGTTTCGATTTCGCCGTCCTTATCTTGCTCTTGAGCCAATAAACAGTATTTGGATTGTTTTGGATTCGTTACATCGGACGCTTTTGTTAATTTTGAGACGGATTTACGTTTTTTCATGGAAGGTTGTAAGACAGTTCCGAGAGGAACTGGCTTGATCGAGTTGTGCTCTAGCCATACCTGAAAATACAATTAATTCAGAAATTTCAACCATTTCAATAACAATCATTATAATAAGGTTTTTTCTTACCTCATCAGCAGATTTTGAACGTCGCCTGGGCCGTGGCGTGTATCCTGCATTATGACGTTGAGATGATTCGGATGGCGTCTTGGGAGGCTGCGCTGGTGGTGGAACGTTTTCTACGTCTATATCTACAGGATTTATAATAATATCTGCTTCTAAAGCTTCACGCACCTTCTTTAATTGTACATCTTTGGCTAACATAGCAGCATTGAGATGTTCCCTTTGTTTTTTCAACTTCGCATCTAGTTCTTGGCTCATTTTCTCACTAGCCAAGGCTATTTTTTGCTTGGTTCGTTCTTTTTCCAATACATTTTGATTAAGCTTTAGATCCTAAAACAAGATGATATTGAATATTTAAAGTAAAAATTATAGTTTACCACCTCACCTTTTCATTGATAGTATTGTGTAGAGACCTAATCACTCCTTGTAGATCCTTATTCTTATCGACCAAACTGCAAACCTCAGTTTCCAAACGTGATACTTTCGTTTCCAAATTATTGTTTTTCACTTGTTGCCTATTAAGTAATTGAGTCAAATTACGAATCTCAACTTTGGTCAATAGTTTTTTATTGTCCAAGTCGACTAGACGTTTTCTCAATTCTTTATTCGTTTTGCTAATTTCACCATTAATTTCCTTAGTTTTAGATCTGGAATGTCTCAAGTTTCTTATGACATTGTCGATGAGAGTGCCACATTCTTCTATATCGTTAAAATCAAATTTGAAGATGGATATTTCAGGTGCCACAGAAAACAGACCACCTTTTTGTATTTTGGCTGGAGTTGCAATCCTTTTTGAAATCACCTTAAAAATAATAAACATTATTTATAAATACGTTTACGTTAGAATCAAAAAAATTACCTTTTTTGCAGTCGATATAGGTGTAGGTTTAGGATCAGATTTAAGAATCTTCACATCCTGCGTCATTTCAGCGAACTTCATTACATGTAGGTTTTCCTCAAGATCGTTGGACGAAGGGTTCACACAAACTATCATTTGAACACTGCCATCGCCTTCAAAATAATTTTTGAACAAATATGTCAATCTACTATCACGATAAGGTACAACTTTGTTTCCTCTTAGTCGTTGATTCTCTCTAAGTATTTCAAGGCACGTTCTCAGATTCATTAGTGAATTATTTATACAGCTGGCTTCTTTTAATCTAAACAGAAATAACAAATAATTTTAGTATGATTGTGAAAGCAGATATATGACCTGAGTAACTGCACAATACACTTACTCAAGGGAGGCAGATTTCTAATCCAAATTGCGGCCGAGCCGCGCAGTTACGCCACGCGGGAACCAGAAATTTACACCCACCTCTCACCAGTCTTTTGATTCATTGGGTTTTCATGCAATACAAGGTGTTGTTAGCTTTAATTTCAATTTTACTTGAGTTGATTCGTTTATTTGGAATTTTATTACCCACTAATTTACTGTTAATGATGTTATTTTAATACTGTTTCATAATATAAGACTATTTTTGTTTTGTAACGATTAAGGGAAATTAATAGGAAAATCAGTTTTCTAAACTGCCTGAAAAAACTGGACAAGAATATGTCAAAATTAACAAATTTCAATAAATGATTCAAAATATAAACTGTTTCTACTCCTATACTATAAATTATTAATTAAATGCCAATTTTCAGTTTCATAATGATACTCATTATAACACTGGTTTTCATTATGAAACTGAAAAATTGACCAATAGAAATCTAGATTTTCAAATAAACAAGTAGGCAGACCCAATATTTTCTGTAGAATGTCGAGAAAAGACGAAAATAAATATGTCGAGCACCAGACCAAAAATACTTAATGACCAAGGTAAATACATATTTAAACTTATTAATTTTTGTTTACAATATTTTAATACTAATTTTGTATAGCAGTAACATTGTATATATGTTTTATATTAGTTTAATGTGGTCCCATAGGGTGGTTCCAGACCCGGTTTGTGCATTTTTTTTATATTTTTTTTTAAATCAAATTTCTTTTTCATATAAAAAATAGTGTATGCAAGTTTCATGTAATGGTTATTAATACACTCGCATAAACCATACGAAACTCGCCTTTGGCTCGTTTCGTATCCCAGTGACACCTTTGTTAAGGAGTCTTTTGTATAATAAATAATATATACCTAATGGTAGAAATATGAAATATAAAATATTTATAATATAATGGTGTTTTAATTTTGTCCCACATGACGTCACACGCTGTCGGCTACATGCGCAGGAACATACCGTGAGCAAGTGTATCGTGAGTAACTGGAGTTATTGTTGCTGACATTCTGTATCATTGCATAAAATAGTGAACCCGTTGTAACAAAAAAAAAACTGGTTCTTTTTAAACAACCAATAGATAAGTAAAAAACTCGGTAAAAAAAATATTCATGAGTGTCAGTAAGGGTCAAAAATTTTATAAAACTGTAGTTTCTCTTAGGACCTTATCTACTTAATATACTTGTCAAAGATACTAAATCTCAAATAACCAATACTAATTTTTTCTGACCTTTCGATGATTTAAAAATGTATACCTAGTACTGTTATAATTAGTGCCACTAAATATGGTAGATACTGCAATTAAAGTATTTATATTTACCTTGCACCTGTATTTTGAGTTCTGCTACTTCTTTCTGAACCTGCTAAATCTACAAGACTCAACTGAGAAACTGTAAGCAAATTTCTTTCAGGGATGACAGCTCTTCCATTTCCATTAGTACTTATTCTTTCCAACTGTGCAATTCTTATATTAAATACAGAATGACTACGACTAGATTCAGCATTTAAGTTAGTATATGCCATTTTTTTCCTTCTTTGGCCTATCAAAAATAATTCGAAAGTTTCTTGGGCAGATTTTACTTCCACTTCTGTAACCCCATTTACATACATATTACGATTTGGATCTTCTCTCAATATTTTGTTTTGCAAGGTTTTTCCATTACCCGATTCATCCAATAAGTCATATACATTGTTATTATATATTTCTATATAAGAAACAAATACAGCATACATATTTGTTTCGTTTAAAACTGGTATTCTTGTGCCATCATTAGTAAAAAATATTTTATCACCATTTATTCTCCTTGAACCTTTTGGAGTTCTCAATGTTCGGTTTTCAGATAACCTATCTTGCATGGCGTCTTCTTCTGTTTGAATTTCAAAGCCATTCATCTTATCTGACTTTATAATGTACTTTGGGGATTGAAACTCACCAACTGAATTGAAAATTGTGTCTATACATCTGGGCATTATGCCAGGGTTGTTTTGATCACCTACAACAATAAAAGAATCAATAAATATAATCCTGAAAAGTATTTTATTTATAAAAAAGGAACTGTTAATTCAGTTTGAATCCTCTGATAATTCATAAATTAAGTACCTAGATACTTAATTTTTTTTACCTGTTAGAGTGTACGTTTTTCCAGAACCTGTAACTCCATAAGTAAATAGTAGACCATTTTTTCCTTTCAACAAATCTTCTAAAAGAGGATAAGCTAAATGATCAAATATTTCTTTTTGAGTGGAAAATGAGGTGAAAATATGCTTGAACTTGTACGAAATATCTCGTCTTGTACCCTTAGACTCATTAGAAATGCAAATTTCTTGAGGAGACAAAAGATTCATACAGGATTTGCAATCTGTTTCTTGAAGAGGCCGTAATCTACAATATACATGCACTGGATCTCGTTCAGCATCAGAACTGGATGAAGATACAGTTGTTTTCTCTCGTCTTATTTTTTTGGGTGTAGGAGTAAATTTTGTTGCAGAAAACATTCTAATAAAATACTTATTCAACTTTATTTTTTTTCACATGAAATCCGTTACTACCATAACCTTCTCAAAATTTTGAATCTGTAAACAAACGGTTTTTCTGCTGTCAATGTCGTGAAAGGCAATCACTTTGTTCACCTGTGATCATCAAACAAAAGCGGAGTCTTCGCGGACGCTTGAGTAATTACTAATTAACAAGAAATTAATCCATTTTTTGTCTGATTGCAAATGTATGTTAGATTTTGTTTTTTAAAAAGAGGAAAGAAAAAATTTTCCCGCTCGAATCTCGATCAATGGATGAACTATAGAGAAATAAATAAGAGAAGAGAGCTGTTATACGTTAAGCGTTCTGAGGCACAAAGTTACTACTAGCGCCTACCCTGGCTACAGGTATGAACAATCACTGGAGACGCGCGCTTTTTGAATTTTCAAGCTTTCAGAAAGCGTAATATTGTAATTTGCAATTACATAATTTTGCACATTTGTTTTTTAGTGTTCCAAGTCAAGTTTTCAAAGACTAAAGGTAGATCCATGCAAGAAGAAATTAAAACTAAGAAGAAAAAACCATATTATTTTTTAATTTAAATCTCAATTTCTTAGTTTTAGTTTTATCCTCTTAGTTTTAATTTCTTCTTGCTTGAATCCACCGAAATAACATTATTGTGCAAAATCATTCAGCTGAAAATATTGCTATAGAATAATATTGTATGATAAAAATATGGAAGATATTCATGCTGCTATAAAGATTTTGCCAAGTAAGGATTGACCATCCAGAGCAATTGATATTTTTGTTTCCTTACTATTAGTTCTTGAGCAAGACTTTTATTTCAAAGTTGTACAGAATGAAGGTGAATTTTGATAAAGTGCCTCTTCTATATAGTAGTAACAATAATAAAGCCTTTTTTGAATTTTAAAAATTTATTTAAATTTACATATTAGGTGTAATTAAGAAATTGACCTATTTTTTACATAGTACACTCCTTTCATTAAGGGCAGATCATAACACTATCATTCATTTTGCCAATTGGCAGTTGTACTATGTTAGTTGTACTTTTATCCAAAGTTAGGATTTACCAAGAGGTGGTGAGACTTAATTTAGAGCTAACTTATAGTTAGAGATAACAAGACATTACCTTCAAGTGGTAGGATAAGCCCTTAAATAAATTAAGCTAATCTGAATTATTTTTGTTTGTGATATAAAAACCAGTAAATAGCAAACATAAAGCTGGGGGGACTTTTTATATAATCTTGGGTCACATATTTTTTAACATCTTCAATTGTCATTTCAATAACATCTATTATTTCATCATCTACTCCTCCACCAGCTGAGACTTTCATATCATCTGTAATTTCACAATAAAAAGCAGTTTGCAGACTAGCAGAAGTACCTGTAAATAAAATATTGTTATAGAAGGAATGTATTTTATTTGACAATTATACACACCTACACCAGATCTGTATAAACCTATTTTCTCCATACTACTTATGGGTACATCATATCCACATTCCTCCAGTACTTCCTCTTTTGCTATTTCTTCATCAGATTTTTGTTTATCTACAATACCAGCACAGAGTTCTATAGTTACTCCTAATTCAGGAGGATACTTTTTGGTATCAATTTCTTCATCAAATTTTCTATCTTTCTCTGGAATGCTTCCAAAATAAACTGCTGGTCGAAACTGTTTTACAAAAATTAACACATTTCTTGAAATGTTATACAGTAAAATAGCTACACTATCATGTACAGTCAACAAATCCCAAGTTCTTTTGACACCATTTTGTACAAAGTGCATGGTATAAGGCTTCAAGTAAATAGACTGTCGTAATGGTTTAATAATCACTTTAGACACTTCTTCCATATTTGCTGGATTTACTAATAAGGAATCTTTAACACAACTGAAATTTTTCCAAACGGTTGAACAATTGTTAGATAACTGATAGTAATGTTTATTTTGTTGAATAGTTAATACCTTACCTATCTATATCTTTATATCTTATCTATAACTAACTAAAGAATACTAAAGTATTATTCTTTCATGTGAGAATTCAATAATATAATTAAGCAATTCTTGTCTTTTACCAATATCCAATTTTAAACTGAAATATTATTCCTATCTGCAGTCAATATTTATATTCTAATAATAATAACTATTTTATTTATAAGTCCATAAGGTTATCTTCTTCTTATGTGTTATCTATGCATGATCTATGCTTCAAAACCACAAAACATGGTGTAACTATTACAAATTACAACATTGGATCTATGGTCACAGTGGTTTGGTTAGAATACCACATATGGCCATCTGTGGCCATGTACCACACGTCAACAGCCGAATGGTGATATGCATGTAGCTGTATTTTCAAAAGTCGAGTCACATATCCTTTTTAGCCAACTTTTATGATGTCAAGCAAATGAGAAAGTAGTTTATTTTTTTCTTCATCGAACAGGGTACATTTCCAATCCTTATCTGATCAGTCTACATGAAATACACAGTAAAAAATAATATCCTGTGGCTGTATGACATTACAGAATAGTTCACTGAACCACCGAACTCTCATAGGATAGGCTTGTATCTGACAACTTTCTTCTCGTTTTGCAGTGCATTTGACAGCCTCGTGCATCTGTCGGAATAAATCTGGCATAATATTTAGATGCATTGAGTTAACTGTATAAACCCTCACTTCGTGGAATCTACTCATCATATGGTTTTAAATGAAACGAACTGTTTTTAAATGACTCCACAATATATGACATAAGAAAAAATTCGTGAGAGAATCAACGTTGAAAAGTTTAAAAAGGTGTATAGACACAATAGTTATTGAGAAACTATGGAATATGTTCTTTTTTGCGATGCTATGAGAAAAGCATCATGTAAATGTAAATAAATGAGGTGAGAAAGGCAAGCCAACGAGTTTAATTTCCATGCTCCCAGCATATTAAGCCAATGGTGGATGACGCCATTGCTCATCAAACATAGATTATTACTGAAAAGTGATAATAAAATATAATAACGGTCCTTCGAGTTTGAATAAAAGTAATAATCCGTGTTCATATTGTGGAGTCATTTAAAAACAGTTCGTTTCATTTAAAACCATATTTAGATGCATGCTAACGCACAAAACCCTAGCCTATAGAACCTGCATAGCTGAAACACAATTTACACAACCAATTAAAATATCAACACACCAATATACATATAAATGGTAAACATATTATATTTCAGAATCAAACCTAACAATCCATTAAACCTGGCGCAAACCATTGTGAAATGTTCTGGATACGCCACAGAACGAGAAGAGTCTTGACCTTTGTTAAACCCTAATCCTTCCCAAATAAAAATCAATTTGAAGAGAATGGGCTAGTACCCAGACGCACTGCAAGGTGCACTCTTCAAAAATAAAAAAATAAAAATACAATACCACAACGTTGGCTGGATGTCCTATAGGATAGGAGGCCATTGTAACTCAGAAGAAGAAGAAATCTGGCATAAAACAAGAAACAAATAACCATATCCCTCCTTTTATATAATCTTGACCAATAGCATCAAACCACGATTTAACTTTGACAGTGACAACACAGGGAAATGGGTCGGATATGAGTAGATGTGTATTATGACAATTATTTATAGATATTTATTCAAGTACTAGTTTAACTGTTTCAAATAATCAAAATGATTAGTAGTTTTGATCATCTCAATAGAAACTTCTGGATAAAAACTACACCATATCTAGTCTTATTAACTCTAGAACTGATTTTAGATGGTAAGTTAAAAATGATCAATAGGTACATGGTAAATGATTTACTTTAAAAATACGTTATAATTACAGAAAATAATGTGATATTATAGTTTCAGAATGTATGTCACAATCTGAGATAGATAAGCATTTAGAGTTAGGTAAACAGTATTTAGGAAGTGGCCAATTAGGAGATGCTCTAAGTCAATATCATCTGGCAGTAGGTAAGCTCATTACTTATATTCACAATATTTCTGTTTGTAACTAAATGTATGCTTTATTAAACCAGCAAAATGGCTACTAATTACTAAATATATAGATTGAGATCTTGAATATCATTTTATAATTAAAAATATGGTGAAATTAATGTGTACCTTTTTCAGTTGGGTATTGTAGCGAAATTATAATATACAGTTTTGGCTAAGCTATAAAATATGATGCCTACTGTTGCAATAATGAGTACAGTACAGATATTCAATTTGCTGATATCCTAAATTTATTTGAAAAATAATACTGAGTATTATTTGCTATATAGAAGACATATTCAATATAAATGATATGGGTGATAAGAAAATAATTTGACAGGAACTTATTATTATGTCTAGTGTCTAGGTACCTATATTTAAAAAAAATGTATTTTCAAGAATTCCAAAAATATATCTCCAGTGACGTAACATGATTATGATGATTAGTAATATAAATTATTGTTATTTAAAGGGAAACAATGCCAAATTATCTTTATTACAATAATTTCATTAATATGTTTGGTACCAAAACAATGGAACTAATGACATGGTATGGTATTTGTAAATAGCACCTTTTGTTCACACATATCTTGGTGATATTTAAATTTAACTATTGAAGATTAATTGTCCACTGGAAATATAAATGATTTTTTTTTAATAAAAAATTTTGGGTTTGGCCAAGCACACATTACATTCATTAGTTGTCTATTGTAATATTTAAATTTACTAATTTGATATTATTATTAATAAAATGTATTATAAAAATTTTCAGAAGGTGATCCAAACAACTATCTCACATATTTTAAAAGAGGTACAGTCTACCTTGCCTTAGGGAAAGCAAAAAATGCACTCAGCGACTTCGATAGAGTTATAGAATTAAAACCAGATTTCACTGCAGCCAGAATAAGTAGAGGAAATATTCATCTCAAACAAGCCGATTATGATCTAGCCCATTTAGATTTTTATAATGTAGTAAGTATTATACACTTCTCATTCTTAGTGTTTAGCAAAATTTAATTATTTATGTTGGTGTAACCTTATAAAACTAAAGGTATTATGATTTAAACCTTGTTTAAAGCGGTTTCTTGAATTATAAGATTTTTTTATATATATTTTTAGTTAAAAAGTGATCCTTATAACGTCGAAGTAAATGAACTTCTTCAGAGGATAGATCCAATCAAATCAAAAAAGCGTAGTGCAGAATATCATTATGCTCATGATGATTACGTGTCAGCTATACATTACCTTTCAGATGTCTTAGAAGCAAGTCCGTGGGCACCGGAATTATATGAATTTAGAGCTGAACTTCACATGCTTAACGGAGATGAAATGGCAGCCATATCTGATATAAGATCTACAACAAAGTTACAAAGTGATAACACAGATGGCTACTTCAAGCTGTCACAACTTTTATACAAAGCTGGTCAAGCTACAGAAGCGTTAAAAGCTGTAAGGGAATGCTTAAAATTAGATCCAGAGCACAAAAACTGTTTTCCTTTTTATAAGAAAATTAAAAAAATTGAGAAATTTCTAACAAATTCTGAAATGAGTTTGGAAAACAAAGATTATGCGGAATGCATAGATTCTGCTAAAAAGGTGTTGAAAAATGAAAATGATGTTCAAAGTATTGTGTATGAAGCTAAGAGAATTCTCTGTACATGTTATACTAATGAAGAACAAAGTTCTGAAGCCATTACTTATTGTACAGAAGCTTTAGCTTATAACGAGGATCCAAATGTTTACTGTGATAGAGCTGAAGCTTATCTAAATTCAGAGCTTTATGATGATGCTATTAGAGATTATAGAGCAGCCCTAGAAATTGATTCTCATTCCAGTCGAGCTAAAGAAGGATTAACTAAAGCTGAAAATATACAGAAACAAGCTGAAAAGCGGGATTATTATAAAATCTTGGAGGTCAAAAGGTCGGCTACTAAAAAGGAAATTGTGAAAGCTTATAGGAAAATGGCGCAAAAATGGCATCCAGATAACTATCAGAATGATGAACAAATGAAGAAAATAGCTGAAAAGAAGTTTATCGATATTGCTGCAGCTAAAGAGGTGAGTTTTGGTATAAACATTTATTTGTATCATTAACATTTAATTAAATGGTGATTCTTTTCAATTCATAATGTGTATTTAGCAAAAATATTCATTAAAGAACCTTTTCACCGAAATATTTCAACTTAATTGTTATTAATCGTAGTTTCTAACACTTTAAAAGCAGTAAAATAGTGGAAGTGAAAATTCACTTTTTCAATGGTTCAAGTTAAATGAATTCAAAATCAAAACTATGTAATGAGAGTAGTCATGCAAGAAACTAAAAAATTATTTCAAAATAGGTACGTGACAAGTCCTGATCTTGTCACACAGCCAACATTTAGATTGTGTTATTATTCAGAAGAGCTTGTATTCCATGTTTCAAATATTTTTCTGTTTGCCAAAAGTCCTTCCTTAACATTAGATTTTCTGTATTAAAAGAACTTTTCAAATTGTCCATAAGTTAGGTTATAGGTTAGGTCAGGCATCTGGTCACCTGGAGGACCATTCTGATACCCTGAGTTTGTTATCAACCAATCAATCTCTCCTCATCTCCCCTTGTATGTATATATGTATTTTGGGGTGACTTTCACTGAGACCTAAAAGATTTATTGTGGCCCCTTACTTCTACTCAGTTTCTGAGGAGAGTCTCAGAAAGTAGTAGTTCCTTTAGTCCTATTTCCCGGAGGAATTTTAGGATGTCTGCAGACTTCAACTTAGGTAAATGTTCCTCTTCTATCCAGTAATCTTCCAGGTGCTGTGCTCTAGGATTCTGAAGTTCTGTGCAGTTGGAAAGTATGTGGATGGAGGTTTCTTCTTCCATGCCACAAAATATACATTCTTCTTCCTCCACTATTTTGAGCTTGTTCAGGTGTCCATTCAGGCGACAATGTCTCGTTAGGATCCCTGTTAAAACTCTTAGCGCAGTTTTACTTTGACTTATGCATCCATTTGATCTCAACAGGTTGTAGTCACCCAGAAGAGTCTTTGATTGTATAAGCGCTACTAGATCCTTCCAATGGTCAGATCTTCTCTTTTTCTCGGCTTTACTTATTTCTTCCAATATTACATTGGGGCTGATTCCGCAAAAGGGTTCAGGCCCCCAGAAAGGTATTTCAGTCCCCCTCTTTGCTAGTTCATCTGCTATTTCATTTCCTTTTATTCCAGTGTGTCCTGGAATCCATAGTAAGGTGACTATATTGTTCTCGCCTAGTTCATTGAGTTTGTCTAGGCATTCCCACACCATTTTGGAACTGATTACACAAGAGCTCAGTGCTTTAATGGCTGCTTGACTATCCGATATTATGAAAATCCTTTGTCTTCTGTATCCTTAATCAATATTGAACTGGGCGCACTTTCTCATGGCGTGAATTTCCGCTTGAAAGATACTTGAGGTTTTTCCTAAGCTTTCAGGGTGTTTGGTTCCTGGCCCAAACACTCCTATCCCAGTTCGTTCTATTGCTTTTGAGCCGTCTGTGTACCATTGAATGGCATTTTTTCCAAGTCTGGTAATGGTATTTGGATCCCATTATTTCTTGTTGCTTAATTCCGTAACGAATTTCTTTGAAAAGTTATATTTTTTCATCATACCGTCTTGTGGCATGTCCCAGGTTGTCTGATTTCTAAGAAGTGAGGTGGTTTTTTTAATGATTCCCTCTCTACTTAGTCTGTATCTTGTTCTTCCCGCAACGCTTTCCACCATCATATGCAGTGGGGTGAGGTTGAGAATCACTTCCATGGCTGCCGTTGGGCATGTTTTCATTGCTCCTGTAATGCATATACAGGCTAGTCTTTGAATTTTGGAGAGGTTTTCTATCGTCGTCAATAGGCTAGTTCTACTACTCCACGCAATGGCTCCATAAGTGATGATTGGTCTCACTATGGCAGTGTACATCCAGCTTAGGATTTTTGGGTTATAACCCCAGTTTCTTCCTGCTAGATTTCTGCACACCATTAGAGCCATTTTTGCCTTGTATGTAGTATCCTTTTCGTGTTTGTTCCACAGGAGTTTACTGTCTAGAGTTAAACCTAGATACTTGACTTCTTGTCTCCATTCAATATCGTTCCCATCAAGTGAAGGCTATCAAGATGGTTTCAGTAGGATTGATGTTTTATTGATTTCTAAGTGTTCCACTTTTTCGAGCCTCTATGAAATCTCTCCCCAAATTTTGAAACTGATTTCTGTAAATACCTTTCAGTGAATGCCTTTTGAGCTTTCAGAGTATATTCCTGATCCCTATGCAAGTTATGACAGAGCCATCTGTAAATACTAATATCTTTATTTTAACCTTATTTTGTCGGGAAGTTAGTTATTCCTTCAAAATTTACTCCTGGCGATCAAAGAGTGTTTGCTGTATTTAAAACATGCGATATGCTAATTGAACTATCTATTTTTAGGTACTGACAGATGAAGAAAAACGACGACAATTTGACAATGGAGAAGATCCATTAGATCCAGAATCGGGTAAAGGAGGTATGCCAAACTTTCACCATTTCCAAAGTTTCCATGGTAGTCCGTTTCAATTTAAATTCCACTTCAATTAAATCCGAAAAATACCTTCCTAGGGATTTTATTATTTCTCTATTTTTTGGGGCGGGCTTTATGTCCTAATATACAGCCTGTGATGTGTGCAATGTCAGGTGAAACTGTGGATCATAAATTTTTGGACTATATTTATTTTTTTCAAATTACTACCATGAGGTTTTTAGAAAATATCTATGAGAACATAAAAACCTTACTGTTATTGTTTATATTTACTAAGTGCTAATAATGTGGTAATTGTGTATTTTTATGCAAAATTGAGAATTTGACAGTGCAGGAAACTGTAGTTAGTGGATGATTCTATAAACTAAGTCTTTATCACTCGAGCCGATTTCAATGAATTCATATTTATGAAAAAGAGTAACTAAAAGTTTGTTGAAATGAGGTGTACAGATGAATTTATGAACTGTTGCTCTCTGTTCAAAAATGAAACATGGATATCGCCATGGTGTAATAGAGAAGGTGTGCTCCCACGGAAGACGAGTTTTCGTCATGTTCTGCGCACCCAACGATTATACACCCTACAGGATTGCTTATTCGCTTGAATCTTTCGTCGGTGCTTACGTCACCAGTGGACCTCGACCAATTTAAAATATACTGCAATTGTTAATATTTTCCACTTTGTTCTAGTTTATTTGCAAAAAATAATAATAAATTCATTTTTTTTGGTGATGTTATTTTAAAAAGTTATATTTAGTAGTATAAGTAGTTATAAAATATAAATAGACGTTTGAAACAATAACTTCGAATTGAAGAAACTTGCTTATAATTTATTTTGCACAGAAACAGAAGCAAATCTACGAGATGTGCTTATGGGTTAATTGATGGGTAAACTCAGAATTATATATTTTTTTTCTTATGGGGAAAATAAAATAGACGCCTTATGCACTAATAAAAAATTTATTAATAAACAATTTTTTAAAACCTCTATCATCTCTTGTGGTACTCACACATTTTCTCTTCAAACATTTTTTTCTCTGGGATTGATAGTTATAAATAATCCTAATACTTGTTCGAAGTTTACAAAGGTGGATTCATGCAAGCAAAAATTAAAACTTACATTACTTTAAAACTAAAACTAAGAACTTATAAAACCATGTAATGTAGATGTTTATGCCAGAAACTGAGAAGCTAAAAGGCATTCTTTTTAGTTTTAGCTTATATCTTAATTTCTTATTTTTTTGCATGATCATCTACATTACATGGTTCTCTGTTCTAAGTTTTAGTTTCAAATTAATTTTAATTTCTGCTTGCATGGGGAAATGTATAAATTGAAACGCGAATCCAAAAATTTTGTATTTACACTGAAATATTTCTGCTTCGTATTTATAGACTTTCTTGATTGACAATTATTAATAAACAACACCTTCAAAATTGAAAAAACGGATAAAATATCGTCAAAACACACTTTGTAAACAAACGATAAACTATAAAATTAAAAAGGTTAGGTCCAGTGATGACGTATTCGTCCGACTTGAGCGAGGCGAACACAGAAAGTGAATGGAAATAAGCAATCCTGTAGGGTTTATAATCGTTGCTGCGCACCCACGGTTTGTAGATATAATACGGTTGCCTCGTAACTTTTAACCAATCATGACACAGCCAGTCGTGACGTCACAAGTATGCTGTTGGCAAATTCCGAGCATCTCAAGGGTAATGAAAATAATGTTTTTAATAATTACAGGGAAAGTTTATTAAAATCGAGACTAAGGACAATGTGATAACTAAAAGTATATTTTCCATTAAAATATTAAAACTCAAACGAAGGCGGTATTATAAGAATTATACGATGAATGTTTATTTGTACCTATATTTAAGTTATTTTGGGACTTAAATAAGACAAAGTATTACGACAAAATATATTTATATCAAAATACAAACACAACAAAGAAAAAATGGTTTAAAATTAATCAACACAGCTAAGTAATAATTGAATTGTATTTATATTATTTATACAGAACAATAATAATAGAATAATCGATTATGTTACAGTTTTTTTCATTTTTTTATTCAATCTTCTAGCTTCATCGGTGTCACGCTTTCTTTTTTTCAATAACTGTTCTTCAGATTTCTTTGAATTAAGGTATTTGATCCTGATAAATACTCTCTGTCAAACAAATGAATAAATTAATTTTTTGGCAATAAGTGGTTCTTTTTTACTTATAAAATTACTAGTACGTTTCAAAATTTTTGTTTTAATTTTAAATTGATCTTTATGTACTTTAACGAACCACTTATCCAAACGTTCAACATCACTTTGCCAAGAAGATGAGGGCTCAGTTAAGCCAACAAACGAAAGGCTTTGTACCCATGATGGCATTGCATAAGAATGAAGGTTTTTGGACTCATTCTTATACGTGTAGGTACCAAGTTCTGGAAATTCCTTACTGTGTTTTCTAGCCAGATATCCAGCTATATATATCAAACCATCTTTTTCACAAATTTGTTTGGTGGACGTAACAGAAGAAGTTGTACTTGAAATTTCACTCATCGCTTCTTCATCGCTAGTATCTTTTGGTACATTTTTTTTGCAAAGAAGCAATACTAGCTTGTTTGAGGGCATTAGCAAGTATAAACTCTCATTCCTACAATAGATTATCAAAAAAGCATTTAAAATTATAGAGTAAATTTTTATTATTATTACCTGACTCTCCGCAATGAAAGAAATATAGTACTCAGTTGAATTAAATAGTCCATAGATATACTAATAAAGTTTATAAATAAAAACAACACGAAAACTCCGAAATTTCAATTTAAATCACAATAATCAACACTAAACACACAAACTCAACAGTCGCTACAACAAAATTAAACGTAACGTAACGCCTAATGGTCAGCCTCTAGCATACTGGTGACGTAGCCTGTGACGTATTACTCGCGATGTTGCCGGCAAAGTGAGGCAACCGTATTATATCTACAAACCGTGCTGCGCACCTTCCAAAACGCCGCCATATTGCCAATCATATGTTTAATGTTTTGAATGACTGTCATAACTATAACCTACACAACCAAATCTTGTTGTAATCGTTCATTTTTGTAATAAATTGTGAACTCTGAACATTGGAACATTAAGTGAGTGTCTTTATTGTTAAATAACGATTTTGTCTCTTGTTTTCGTTTCAAATTCAGTTATTTGTCAAGCGTTTGATTTTTTAATTGGCTGATTTTTCAATATGGCCGCGTTTTGGAAGTTTTTTTTGATTGGTCGTGCGCGGTAACACACCTTGTTCTCTATTACACCATGGATATCGCATACGTTTATATTATTATATTGCTTGTTATATATAGAGTTGGGCATGGTCAATTGACCAACACCTATTTGACTTGACCGAAAGACTGGCGGCAGCACGAAAAATTTTGCGTTAAAATGAAAAGCGGATGATTCGTTCCCGCCAGTTTTATTGTAGATTTGACCAGTTAGTTTCAATTGAAATTTAGGAAATATTTAAAAACCATCTTTTTGGTGTTTATCGAGAGTTTTATTATGATATAAAAGTAATGCTCCTGGATGAACTCATTTTGCAATTTTATTTTTTAAATCCATTTCAGTCAATTGACAAAAAAAACGGTTGACCGGTCAAATCCACAACCCTAGTTTAGTTATATGTGCCATATGACATTTGCCACTACTGTTTTTTGGGTCCAGTCAATACAAGAAGCTAAATCGAACGCGGCATCCACCAATGAGAGGCGAGATAGCCATGTGTGTGACTGGTTGCATAGTCGAGTTAGATACAGTATCTTCTAGTATCATTTATGCATTTTTAAATGTACAGTCACTAGTACTTCTTATGATCATTTGTTAAAGACTCATGAAACTAGTTTGGAGAAAGAACAATTAACCTAACCCTAACCTAACCACACACAGTGGTACCTGTTCTCTCATTGGTCGATGCCGCGTTTGGTTTAGCCTCTTGTCCAGTCAAGAGAGGTGCTACAATAGAATAAGTAACTGTTATTGCGGATTCAATAAGTGATTTTAGGCGAACCGCGGTTAATATTTTTTCGACCTTTATCAACCAAGAAATGTCAACACTAAAACCGCGCTATTCACACAGCTCGAAAGCAAAGTGATGACCGCGGTTAAAGTAACATCTTTAAGGGCTCAGTAATGACGTTATCGCTTTATAACCATTAATAACCACGCATCAACTAAATGCATTTTTGGTATTTACCGATTATTAATTGTTATTCGCATCTTTACCTGGCGTTAGAAAACGGAAATAGTTGTACGTTTTCTTATAACCTCACTTTCCTTGCGATTTTTTTTTCAAATATTCGTTGTACTATTTATTGTTTTTATCATGGTTATGTAAGTTTTGTTCGTGCTCATATTCATCGAAAACTATCAGTGCAATTCATTATGGAAATATGTTTCGAAGTTGTCTATAAAGATACAATAAAAAATATTATTTTCACTTTTGGTATACACATTTAATGATATAGAATTATATCTAAACCTATAACCAACTTCCATAAAAATAAATAGTCTTACTTAAAATGTAAACGACACATTTATATGAATTTAATAGTAAGTAACTCACTGATGCCGTTAAAAATTTTGACTCTATTCATGGTGAAGTGCGTTATCCTCCATAGACCAAAAATTAACCAAATTGCAAATCTACAATCCATCCAAATAACAGACTATTCCAGAATAACTTCACTGATATGTCGGCCATATTGTCGAGGAAGGCACATGTTCATTTAGTTTTCATTGTTTACTGGTAAATAATGGATGATAGTTAGACTTTAATGAGTAATAAGTTCTTGAAATCATCGAAAATGCCATCGTTTTGAAGTGTTGTTAAGTGTTGAATGCGGGCAACAAGAGATAAGGTATCTTGTGGTGATTGTTCACCGACTGCGCCATGTGTTATTTGTAAAGTTTTTATTATTTAAATAAAATGTATATTGAATTGACATTGTTCTACGAATTTTGGCAACCAACTGACTTATAGCACATGCCAAATCACACAAACTCCAACTGATCGGTTATCCTTCAGAATAATATGGCCGACCTGCCAAAATCAGGTGTTCTGGAATGGTCGATCGTTTATCTTCAGCGCTACTGTCATTATTGTCAACTTGTCAGTTGGTGGACATGACTTATAAGTCTAGTCTTTGATAAATATAACTACAAAGACGAACAAACCTTGCTTAAAGTTGAGGTCCCTGACCTTTACACACTGATAGAGCGGCGAATGTAATGAACAAAAAAAGCCGAAAGGAATCCAACGGCAACTTCTAAACTAAAATCAGACAATAGGGCATGTTCACGACAGTTGACAATACCCCGGTGGTAAAACAATAGATACGATGGAAAATTATCAAACAACTATTAACCTATATTATTAAATATGCAAGCTCAAAAATTGAAATAACTTTAAAAGTACACTGAAGCAAAACCAACTAATCTCAAACACGATCTATCATTATAAATCAGCATAACCTCAATATTAAGTAGCACGTGTTCTGAACGCATTGTTTATTGTTTTACCATCAGGCTGTTGTCAAAATAGTTTGTGACGTCACGTGGTCATGCCCTATTTAAATATTGTATAGGTACTCTTTGGCAGCAAGATTTTCATCCTTAAATAGTTAATAATGAATTGCCAGCAACTTGGGAAAGACGAAGTGCTCATAAATCCACTTTAAAATTATTTACAATCGAGGTAGAAGATGCATAACGTACTTTAGATTTTTCAGACCATTCTTAGTCATGAATATTGAATAGCCACTCAACTCTATAGCGTGTATGATAAGCTTTGACCAGCGTTTGTAAATTTGTCTTTTGCTTGATTCGCGAGCACAGACGACTGTACAGACATACTGATTGGGAAAAAGTTTAATCGGGCATACGATTTTCACAAGTACGACAGGGATAATATGAGAAAAACTACTTGAAAGAGAGAAGAATAATTGTGGACAGTTGGCGATGGGCGTATTTAGTTCCAGAGGCTGGAAGAATGCGCAGATTAATTTGTAAAAATGATATTTTGCGTAAAATAGGGGGGCGATGAACATTCCAGCCTCTGGAACTAAATACGCCCATCGCCCACAATTCTTCTCTCTCTTTCAAGTAGTTTTTCTCATATTATCCTTGTCGTACTTGTGTAAATCGTATGCCCGATTAAAATGGAAAAGCATGTAATCAATAGTCGTGGACAAACACTTATTAAACTTCTAAATATCTACAATAACTTTTGATGTAAGTTGTAAAAATTATCAATTTTGCATGGTGCATTTCTTAGTTTTAAGTTATTAAGTACCTGAATTGCACTAAGTGGCTCATCATTTTTGTTTATAAAAATGTATAAAATGTAAAAAAAAATGGACTGAACTATTATAGACCACATTATTGTTTATACATTGTAAATAGTTTTATTTAAAATAAATATTTATAAAAAAAATATCACTGTGGTAATTTTCTTCTACTTTGACCAGTTATTTTCTCCTTTACAAAAAACACAATATTTCAAGTTAATACTCTGTATCTGTAAAGTGGGGAGGGTGAGTGTAGGCTCACAGCCCTTAGGCCACATGTGACCCATTGTACAGCCTCCTAGGTCATCGTCTATCCTGTCCCAGGAAGGTATATTGGCAGGTGTAGGCAAAGACTCACCAAACACACACTCTTATTGACGATAACTCTGGACACTCGCATAAGACATGCCTGACAGTTACATCTTCCTGTTCACACATCCTGCATAAAGATGTGTTCACTAGCCCCATAGTATGGAGGTGTTTCCTTAGTTAACAGTGGCCAGTCAGAAATCTTACTGTTAAGCGTAGGTTTTTCCTGGTCATCGTCAAATATTTCTTCGGTGTCAGAAGACTGCATCCTTTGATTCCATCCCATCTCTTAAAGGATTGAGCATGGGTGTAACGTTTGGCTAGTTCCGCAATTGTCGAAGTCGTCAGGCTACAGGTGTCAGTGGTTCCTAAAATTTTTAGTCCAGCCACTTTCCTGGCTAAAGAATCAGCAATGCGATTACCTTTGCAAGTTAATACTAAATGAACAGACTATATCTTATTGGAAACATATTGTAGTTTTCATTACATTCTTCGTCTTGTAACATAGTTTCACTAGTTGGGCCAACTTCACTGAAAGAGGGCTCATATGTGTACCCCCTAGAGCTTCTTCTGGTGAAAGATTTTCAAACATTCAGAGGAAACAGTCACTCCTGATTTATGATACAATACCTTGTCTGGAGTAATTTGATGTATTAACCCACTTTGGAGTCACGCTCTACCAGCATGCGCAGCGACGCCTTGAACAAACGCACTGTTGTCCAAGACGGTAGAGTAGTGAAGTTCTTTTATTCTAATCAAACCCAAATGAAATAATAGGGTGAAATGAAATACTCCATGGAATAAGAGTATCTATTACTACTGCAAAACAGTGGGTTGTAAGGCCACAGCATGCAATCCTTACTGGCTACTTGCCTTTACAAAGTTAAAATTAAAACTCACTCAAAATTACAATCACAACTAAGTAATTATAGAATTTGTAGCTAGTCCAAAACCTGGCCTGGTTTTGTACTCACCAGAAAATGGTGTATGACTATATACTATCACTGTAACTAAATGACGTAGGAATAGAAATTAACTAGAAAGTAATTATTTTTTCGTAATGAGATTTGGAAAAGAATTTTACTTGACAATATTTTTATATCTGTCTCACTGGTACTTTTTTCTCAAAACCTTCCTCATATTCCTATTCGAACCTACCTATGACAGTAGTCGCTCACTCTCACGATCAAGTGAATGACGCCGTGAAATGAATACATTTAATATTATAATTTTTTAACATGAATTCCGAACATTGTCTACATTGGTTTAAACTAATGAAACACATGACTTGTTAAAAAAAAAACATTTATTTTTTCCTTATTGTCTATTTATTTATATTTTGGAAGGGAACAGCATCTGTAACAAAACATACAAAAATAAATAAATAATTCACTACAGATTTAAATAAATTAGTCAGAATAATTTTGATCAGTATTTACTTTTCAACATGAATTGAATTCAGGTTTCAAATGTCATAAGCATCATATATAAAGGTAAACATTTAGTATTCCTTTCATTAATTTTTTTGGGAAATTGGACACAATAGTGTTCCAGTTACCGTTATCAAGAAAAATGAAGTTTTTGAAGACATGTAAACATTTATAGGGCATGTCCTCAAACTGACAGTTTTGTAATTTTGTTGTTTTGTATGGATTTAATGATTATTTTTAGTATAAACAGTCATATATAGCTTTAAAAAGAAAATTCCTAAATGTGTTAACCAAAAACAAGTATTTTCTGTACAGTAAACCATTGCTATGAACACAATAACCGATTTTGAGAGAATACGTAGTATCACCAAACAAATCTATTTGAATTTGAGCATTAATTCAGAGTGCAGCATTGTTCTTAATATACAAAATAATTAAAGTAGCATTGTTATTTAGACAATTATCTTTCCCACTCAATGTATAGCTTAACTTTCTTAGATTATATTATACTAATTGATGAGAACAATGACAGATTTTACTAGTAAATGTGTTAAGTTCAAATACTTACAATTCTGATACGGTGTCCCATAGCCTTTGCTGGAAGGTTCCTGGCAAATTTGGCTCTGACAGCACCCCTTGTACCATGTGGTCTGGTTACTTTTCCCCAAATAGCTCTAACCTTTGATTTCACGGATTTCGGTCTACCGGGAACACAGGTTTTGTTTTTGGCTTTGTATACGTAGACGCACTTTTTTCCTACATAAAACCAGCTTTCATCTTTTGAGGTTGTACCTTCTACAGATAGTAAGGCTGTATTTTCGTGTTGGTTACGAAGTCCTCTTTTATAACCAGTGAATATAGCTTTTGCATATAAACGTCCATGTCTTTTTAGAGGACGTCTTTTAACTGAAGGTTTATCACTTGCTACTGCACCTTCTTTGGGTGCCTTTTTCTCGGCTTTTGATTTCTTTACTGCTGTGTCTGCCATTCCTAGAAATAAATATACTTGTCAACACATACAATATCCTAGTTCATCCAAATAATTTCAATGTATATCTATCATTAAATATTTATACTATGTTTCTGAGATGTCCTACCATCTAACTACACATATATTTTTCAAAACACTTCTGAAATTAGTATATATTTTTTAAATTCTTTTCTTAGCACTCACCGATATTCTCGATCAAAACCTAAAAGAACTAAGTTCAAATTTTTTTTGTAGATGGAGCTGCTAGACCACAGACCAAACTAAACTGACATATGCCGAGTAATTGAACTGGTGTAAATATTTTTTACTACTATGAACATTCATGGCCTCATTGTAGATGGCCATGTGAACATTGAATCTGCTTACCAAAGAATTCTCCACTTCTGAATGTATTGTAAGAAAATTAAGTCTGCGGTTCTTCACCTATCGGTTACAAATTCGAGGTGGAAAGCTAGAAAGATGTGTGCTTGAAAAACAATATGAAAGCCTCATTACTAGCTCTATGGTTTCTCTTTTATAGAAAAAGAGAAGACAGAAGACAGAAGAAGTACGTGTGTTAAAAAACATAACCTTCAAAATACACGTGAAATTTTTGAGGAAATTGTTTTGGAGAATTGAAATAATAAATGATAACTGTTTCAAAATTAGTTTACAGATAAGGTGAGGAACAAGTAGCATATATTCTCTATATATTTTGAAAGAACTAATACACTTTACCATTGTTTAATGTAAGTCAAGTTCGAACATTTTCCTATTAAATACTTTTTTTCAGAGTTGAACGGGTACTTGAAGGAATCGCTGATTTTAAATTTATTCTAAAAACATGGTTAAAGTGAAAAAGGCGGGAGACAAGATACTCTCCAAACATGGAAAAATGTCACAAAGTATTGCCAATTCAAATAAATCCTCAAATATACACAAAAAGAAAATTGGTAGCATATTACCAACTCCTTCAAAATTGAAGAGTAAAAATGGCAAAAAATGTTTGGATACATTCACAGTATCAAGCACTGATGAGTTCACACCTCTTAAACAAAAATCCAAGCTAAAGAAGTCACAGTCTAATGGCAAATTAACCAAATTGAGTAATAACAGTAACATTAAAGTTTTGAAAGAGAAATATAACATTAAAATTGAGGACGTTGAAAGTGCTGTGCAAAGTGTAATTCAATTACATTCTCAAAACCCAAAAATCAAAAACCAACTTTTTAGCAAAGATCGTTTTCCTATATCTATGGGTATAAATTGTCATAAAATTCCCACAGGCCATCAAACCATATTAAGAATACCTTTAAATAACACTTTACTTACACCAGAAGATGAAATATGTCTTTTTGTATCAGAAGTAAAAGGTATTGGTAACAAAGAACATGACAAACATGTTGAACATTATGAAGAATTGCTTGCAAGAAAAGGTGTCACAAATATCAAAAAAATTATGACTGTCCACGAACTTAAAACCGAACATGAAACTTTTGAACAAAAATCAAGGCTGGTGGACTTATATGATGCATTTTTAGTCTGTGGGAAAGTTAGTGGTAAAGTTGTTAGTAAATGTGGAAAAGTTTTTTACAAGAAGAAGAAAATACCAACTGCAGTTAAATTGCAGAGTACAAAACTGAAAGAACACATAGATAAACAGCTATCAAAGGCATATCTTCATTTGCATTTAAGAGGGAATTTCTATAATGTTCAGATTGGACACAGTAACATGGAAGTTTCAAAAATTGTTGAAAATATTGCATCAGTAGTAGAGTATTTGGGTCAAAACTTCCCAGGTGGTTTTGACAATATTAAAGGTTTACACATTTCTGCCGAGAGGTCTACTTCTATTCCTATCTACATGTCTACAAGTAAGAATATCATTCTTTGAAAAAAATAATTAAAATATATATTCTACCAATAGGGTGTTCAACTAAAAATAGATTCTTGTTTATGCACAAGAAATAGTTAATTCTGAAGAATTACATCACACCACATTTAATAGGGCATGTCCACGTGACATCACAACCTATTTTGACAAGAGTCTGGTGTTTTAACAATAAACAAAGCGTTCAGAACACGTGGTACTTAATAGTGAGGTTATGCTGATTTATAATGATAGATAATGATAGTTTAGTTGGTTTTGCTTCAGTGTACTTTTAATGTTATTTTAATTGTTGGGATTGCATATTTAATAATATATAATATAGGTTAATAGATGTTTGTTGTTTGATAATTTTTTATCGTATCTATTGTTTTACCACCAAGGTATTGTCAACTGTTGTGAACATGCCCTAAAGTGTAGTTTTTTTATCCCCAATGAAAAAAATGGTATTTTCAAAACCTGCCTTTTAGACTATTATGTCACTAGTAGAAATTGAAGTCAGGAAAAAATTTTGATATGGAACATAATCATTATAAGATCCATTCTACTACCGCAAAGTATGTTCTTTAGACACACTTTTGAGTGTGAAAAACTTTACGCACTAGTGCATAAAGAAAAAGTTCCAATATGTATGTAGTTATATGTATCCAGTCTCATAAAAATATAGGAATAATAAACGGATCTTAAATCAAAATAATAAGGTGCATAGGTATAAGTTGGTGGTGAGTGACTGACATTTCTTTGTGATCTTCCGACTATACCTAGAGTAAGCAATTGTATTTATATTTAAGTATTGAATATTTTTAGGAATCTGATGTTATTTTAGATTGTTATAATTATAAAGATGGATTTCTCTGAGTAATTTTCTTTTCGCACTATAAAAGTGTGGGAAGAACATTACTGTTAAACTTGTGTATTTTGATAAAGTTTTTGCCAGTAGAAAAGCTATTGTATGTAATTCTTTTGTAAAGGCCTTTTTTCGACTCATGTGAATGTCGCCATTCGTCAAAAAAGGCTACTTGACACACTTGTTTAATAAATAACCATTCTGAATAACTGATTTGCCACTTATTCATATTACTCAAAAAAATATGGGGTCAAAATTTGAAGTTGAATACCCTATTTCGGGATATTTTCATATCATTTATTTAGCTAACAATGAATTTTTATGTATTAATGTATGGATACACTGTATGTCTTCAGTAAATTCCTCATGGTATATTCATTATTTTTTCATCTAAATTGGTTTTGTTCGATGGTTTTTGGGACTGGGAAATTAATTCAGTGTTAAATAGGCCATGTGTTAATAAATTCTAGATACATTTTTGCAGTATTTATAGAAAATATTTTATTTTCAGAAAATCCAAGAGATATTCCTAAAGTGAGTGTAAAAATGTCGAATCAAAAGTTTGTTCAAAAAGCAGTTAAAGGAGAATTAAGTACACAACTCAATGCAGAGGTTCTTGTGAAACCAAATGGTCAAGTTATTGTGACAAGAAATAAACCACAAGATGATGAAGATGTTGATATGTAAATTTCATATTTGCTGGCTCAATTGAACTATGAATCTGCAGCAGTTTTTTGATAAAATAATATTAGAAATGAGCCAAAACTATTTTAGGAGACAAGATCAGAAAAAATTTTGAATATAGTAAGTTGTATTTGGTTATATTTCTTTGTAATGTACCATATAATTTTTGTTATAAATCATCTAAAAACTGATTATATATTGTAAAAACATTATTAAAGTGTTTTTTTATTATTTATAGATTTTTTAATTTATTTTGAATAATTATGAAAATATTTCGAGGCAATTCCGATAGGGCGCGCTGATTAGTTTACAGGTTTCCCTTTCCCGCTAGAGGGTGCCAGCTGTTCATCACGAATTTGTTAACAGCTAGCGCAATCTAGAGGAATCACTTAAACGGTATTCCACCAGATGGCGACAGCCAGCGCCATCTTCCGGGAAACCTTCAAACTAATCAGCGGAGTTTCCTCGAGTTACTGAAATTTTTATTAAACTGAATAGCGTTCCTTAGTGGAATTGCTTCGAGCTAATGAAATGAAAGCGAGTCAAACAGCGCCCAATAGCGGAGTTATTTCGTGAAATTATAACCTCGATTTAATGATAACTGATGTAATCCATTGAAAATAAATACATCGCAGTCTAACATACCGAGTTTAGGTGTTTCATACAACGCGCTCCAAGTTTTATACTCCTACACCTCATAAAAAACCGAGAAGTAATTTGAATTTGAGTTGGCAATTATGTAGACCTCTGATTGGTCAGATTCAGCCTCGTTTCACACAACACTTTTCAACTCTGGTACATACATCGACATCGCCTATATACCTGTGGATGTGTGCGAGTGCGAGACCAAATCTCTGGATCGTCTTTTTATCGTTAATAAACCATATAAAAACGTATGCAGATTGCAGAATACACCAGCTGATAAATTGTTTATATTAAATTTCAAAGTTAAACATCCCATTCCGGTATCAATGAAGTATTAAATAAATGCCCCTGCTCTCTGGTGAAATTGGAAATCCCTGTCATGAGTAGTTCCATTGTCTACTAATATATATTAGACAATGGTAGTTCACATTAGTTCAGGTCGCAATCAAACACCAATCAAATAAAAGAAGAAGATATCTATTGCTCTTAGTGAATTGAGGTTAAGAATATGTAATCATTTTTGAAAAATTAAAAATAAAATTGCTATGACGATTCTAAAAAGCAAGCTTTTGCCAGTATACTTTTCAAAGTTGTACTATTCTTCTAAAGTAAACCATAAGATATATCGTGTATGTAATTTCTTACAATTCATAATTATTTTAGAATACCGAAATTAATAAATATCCAAAAAGGATATTTTCAGGAATTCAACCAACTGGTGCTATACATTTAGGAAATTATTTAGGAGCAATTGCACAATGGATAAAACTACAGGACCAAGGCGAGGATGTTATATTGAGTATAGCAGATTTACATTCCATGACTTTGCCTCATGTGAGTTTTTTAAATCATAGTTCTATACTTACAAAAAAAAATTAATATCGACAGGTATTTAATTTGTACTGCTACACCTGTGGGTAGGTACTTGTATTAAAATTGCAATACTAACATTTTTAGGATCCAAATCAGTTGTCAACGAACATACAAGATATAGCTGCAACACTTTTAGGGTGTGGTATAAATCCAGAAAAAACGATTTTGTTCCAACAATCAAAGGTACCTGCCCATACTCAGTTATCATGGTGTTTAGGATGTATATGTACAATGCCTAGGTAAGTTAACATTTTTAATCTGTCATTGTTTGCAAAGAATTGTTTTTTCAACATTTCAGGTTAGCACATCTTCCTCAGTATAAAGAAAAATCAAAAGACTTGAAAGATATACCATTGGGGTTGTTTGTGTATCCAGTACTGCAAGCAGCTGATATTTTAGCATATAAGTAAGTCTATTATTGTTCATTTCAAATATGTGAGTAGACTGACTCAATTTTTAATTTAAAGGGGTACTCATGTACCAGTAGGGGAAGATCAAATACAACAAATTCAACTTACTCAAGATTTGGCAAGAATGTTTAATAAGAGATTTGGTCAAACATTTCCAGTTCCCCATGCATTAGTAACAGGTAAATTCATATTTATGTATTTCTTGAAATTCTTTTACTTCAAATCCAATAAAGAAAACCAAACAGACAATATTTAATACGAAAGAGGTGGCCAATGAAAAAAGTGTATTAATTCTTGTGCCGAATACTTCTAGCATCCAAGACTAATAGAGAAAAATGTTTGGGTAAATTATCCCCCAGGATCTAGCCCCAAAAAGAGAAGAAGAGAAAAATATTAAGGAATCAAAAATCAACAAGAGTTGTTGTCCTCAAAATGTCTGAGTATGATAAAGTGCGTATTGGAAAATTGGTGCTGAAGGGCGAAAAAAACAAATCGAAAAAACGAAAGCACAAGCCAAAGCAAAAAGAACAGGAAAGTCCAAAAATTGATCTTGATAGTGCACAACATGGAAATTGGTGGTGTGTTAATAAGAAAGATGATATTGTAGGTCCCATAGCTATAGAATTTGGATCACATACTTACGTTAGAGCTTTAGATAATGGTCTTTTTACGTTGGGAGCTCCTCATAAAAATGGCGAAGGTCCTTCACCTGAAGAAATTCTTACAGGTGTACCAATTAATGAAAGAAAGGTTGCTTTTAAATCAGGCTACAATAAATATTTGAGAGTTGAGAAAAATGGTATCGTTACTGGAAGATCTGACGCAATTGGAGCCATGGAACAATGGGAGCCTGTTTATGAAAACGGAAAAACGGCCTTAATAGGGTACAATGACTGCTTTCTAGGTGTAAGTGCAAATGATGACACAATTGTAGCAGAGGTTAAAAAAGCTGGTACTGAGCAGTACATTACTATTCGATCTCAGACTGTTAAGGAAGAAAGTAGTGTGTCGGAAGTTGGAACTGAAGATCATGGTGATGTGAAACAAATTGAAATTAATTACGTGAAAAAATTTCAAAAGTTTCAAGATAAAAAAATGAGAATATGCACCGAGGGAAAAGATGACTTGAAAAAAGCACAACAAGAAGGCAATTTACATGAATCATTATTAGACAGAAGAAGCAAAATGAAAGCAGACAGATACTGCAAATAAAATAAAACTTAAGCTGTAGTGTTGAAAGTGTAAATAAGTTTATGAACCAGACTGTATTTACAACCAAATATACAAAATGCATGTATTAAATATTATTTTATTTGTAATCAAAATCAAAAAACAGTAAATGTGAAAGTTCTTTTATCAATTTTTTTATTCAATATATTGTTTTTTGAGCAAGATTCAAAAATCGGTATAAAAAAATATGGAGTAAATGTGTGTACCTCAGTGGCGTCTTAAGCGGGGGTGCAAGGGGTGCACGGCACCCGGGCGGCAGGTTATAGGGGGCGGCAGCTGGATCATAACGAATGACAAGTTCCATGTTTACATACGCATATGCACAAACGCTTTTTTACTAAGATGTACCTACCTACACTTAATATGCTGTATATTATATAGCCTACTTTAAAGTGTACGCCACTGTCTCGGCGTGAACAAATCTGAAAGTTTTTAGAAAATACTCAATAGGTCTGTTCTCACAAGCATCACAGACAGTCTTTGACAATCCGGATTCGGCGCAAAGACGCTAAAGTGTTCTCGGGAGAACGATTTAGGGTCTTTGCGCCGAATCCGGATTGTCAAAGACTGTCTGTGATGCTTGTGAGAACAGACCTAATTTAGGAAGCTTCTTAGAACTGAATCAACAGGGGGGCGTCTGTGAATGTGAACCAGATGTGAATAATGTCGAATGCAGAATAGCATCACACGACTGTTTCTTGCGTGTGAGATACGAGATACGTTTGACCAAAACAAATATTTAAGAAAGTTTGGAGAGGTACAGAGTACAGTGTCGTGAGTTTTGAAAAACCGCAGAAGTGCCCATAGAGATACAGCATTGTCAAACTCAAGGTAAGAATGTTATTAAAGTTACTACCTATTAAACGAGGACTGTAAAACAATTCTTTTTGTACATTAATGAAACTCACGTCTGGCTAGAGGGTTGTAATATTTTTATTTATTTTTTTAAATTATTGCAGATGGCTGATGGAAGAAAAAAACTTTCTGGTTTCCAATATCGGAAACGGAAACTGGAAAAAGAAGAAAAAGTGAAAAAATACACGAGTTCTATAAGCAAGTTTCTTCAGAAAGTTCAACCAGGACCATCAACAAGTTCAGATATGAATCCAGTTTTCGAAAAAACTGTTGAAGATACAATGATGGGTGTTACTGAAACTTCTACTGATACTCCGATGGAAGAAATTTCAGCAACGTCAGCATCGGAAGCAACATTAACACCGACCGCAGCAGCCTCGGTAACAACTACTGCATTTTCTGATCATATCAGTAATAATTCGAGTTCAGTAATGAATGCGAATATCATCGATTCATTGACAGATCCTGCCCTTTGGCCACAAAGTATTTCAGATAATGTCAAGCTCTCACTACTTGAAATAGGTCCGGTACAAATAAAAAATTTTACATTTCCATTAGATGATTCTAATCGATCATTTTCAACTACGTATTTTCTTAAGAAACTAGGAAATAATGAAACGGTTATACGGGACTGGCTCGTTTATTCTAAATCTAGTGATTCTGTGTTTTGTTTTTACTGTAAACTATTCAGCAGTGCAATAAATGCTTTTAATGATAAAATAGGTTACAAAGATTGGCGTCATTTATCGAGAAATATAGAACGACATGAAAAAAGTGTAGCACATTTTCAAAGTGTGAGACAATATGTTGATTTAAAACAAAATATAATGAAAGGAAGAACTGTAGATTCGATTAATCAGGCCCAAATGGACCGTGAAAAAAAAAGGTGGATGGCAGTTATTGAAAGAATTATATACATTATTCAGTTTTTGGCTAGACAAAATTTGGCTTTTAGAGGGCATACAGAAAAGATATTTCAAAATGATGATGGAAACTTTTTAAAACTAATAGAAAGTGTTTCAAAGTTTGACAATGTTTTAGCAGAGCACATTAATCGCATTGAAAAAGCTGAACACCGCAATATGCCTCATTATCTTGGTCATAACATTCAAAATGAACTGATAACTGTAATAGGAGAAAATATCAAAAACACCATTGTTAACACACTGAAACATTGTAAATATTATTCTATAATTTTAGATTGTACACCTGACAGAAGTCATGAAGAGCAAATTACAATAATTTTTAGATTTGTTTATCTTAACCCCTTAACAAAAAAATGTTGAGATAAGAGAGCATTTTCTTGGATTTTGCTCTGTTACTGACACAACTGGACAAGGATTAATGACGTTTTTATTGAATTTTTTGGGAGGCTTAAATATTGATATTAATGACATGCGCGGCCAAGGCTACGACAATGGTGCCAATATGAAAGGCAAAAAAATTGGCTTACAAAAAAAAATTTTGGATATAAATCCTAGAGCATTTTATGTACCATGTGCAGCGCATAGTCTTAATTTAGTTGTAAATGATGCTGCAAAATGTTCTTTGGAAGTTACAAATTTCTTTGCCATTGTCCAAGAATTATATGTATTTTTTTCGGCATCAACATCGCGCTGGCAAGTCTTAAAAAAAGAACTTCCTACTTTAACTCTAAAATCACTTTCCGATACACGATGGGAAAGCCGCATTGATGCTGTGAAAGCCCTTCGTTTTAATTTAGAAAAAATTTATGATGCTTTGTTCTTTATTTATAGTGATTCAAATAAAGATAACGACACAAAAAATTTGGCATATTCTTTGATTTCAAAAATAAAGTCGTACAAATTTGTTTGTTCCTTGGTAACTTGGTATAATATTTTATTAAAAATTAATACTGTAAGCAAAATTATGCAGAAATCTACTGTGATACTTCCAGAGGCTGCTAAAATGTTAGAAGAAGTAAAAAAATATTTAACTGAATGTCGTACAGACTTAGCTTATAAAGAAATGCTTAATGAATCAAAAATTATTGCTGAAGAATTAGACTGCGAAATTAGTTTTCCAGCAGTTGGCACTGTACGACCTAGAAAACGAAGACCTATGTTTAATTATGAAGGAAGAGATGACGCTATACAAAATCCAGAGTTACACTTTAAAGTAAATTTTTACTTTTTTTTATTAGACACTGCCATAACTAAATTAGATGAAAGGTTCGAATTGTTAAGTGATCACAACAACTGTTTTTCGTTTTTACACAACCTTGATGCTTTTAAAAATTTAAATTCAAATGATAAATTAAAGTATTGCGCGGATTTGCAAAATAAATTGACAGATTTTCAAACTAAGCATTCTGATATAAATGCAGTCGATTTGCTGAATGAAATTGAAATTTTACCGACCTATTTAAAATCTACCTCCTCTGCAATTGATGTTTTAGGATATTTATTTAAAAATAACTTGATTAGCACATTTCCAAATTTGTCGATTGCTTTACGTATTTATTTAACATTACCGGTTACTGTTGCTGAGGGTGAAAGATCATTTTCCAAATTAAAGATTATAAAAAACTATTTAAGGTCTAGTATGACACAAGAAAGGCTTTCAAATCTAGCTATAATAAGCATTGAAAATGATGTTGACATAGATATTAATGACATTATAAAAGAAATTGCTATCCGAAAATCTAGAAAAATTGATTTTAGCTTTTGAAAAATATGGTCAAACATTAGATAATACCTACCTATTTCAAGATGTGTATTATTATCATAAGTATGTATTCGGATATAGGTATAAGTACGTAATTTTTTATAATTTGTTTTTACATCTGGTACATAATATGTATATACATATGAGACTTACTTTTCATTTAATTAAATATATATCTGATGTTATTAAATTGTGATATAACTAAATAAATAAAATTGTTTGGTTTATTTTAAGAATAGTTCTCTACCTATCTAGCTTCCCTTATGTCGTTCACCTTCTTCACGGTATATAGGAAATAAGTCTTATTTTCTAGGCTGTAACCTCCTTCAACTTATCGCCCAGAAGGGGCGGCACACAAGAGTTTGCACCCCGGCGGCAGGTGGGCTAGAGCCGCCCCTGGTGTACCTTTAGACAAGACTTTGTTTTTCTTGCTTGGATGCTGCTCCTATCTCCAGCTACACTTTAGTCATAGATAAGAGATATTATATATACGTACTTTAGTGTCTCCCAGGTTTATGAGGGAAGTTTTACTGTTCAAGTATAAAAATATTGATTGCAAAATGTGAAGTTTTTCTCAATACTTAAAATGTAATAAGCTTTAGATTTATTTGTTCACTATTTGTAGGAGCTGAATTCGCTAAATTGAGAAGTCTTAGGGATCCAACAAAAAAAATGTCAAAATCCGATCCAGATTCTAAAAGCAGAATTTGTTTGACTGATAGTCCTGCTGACATTAAACGGAATATTAAAAAAGCTGTGACAGACTTCACCTCAGAGGTATCATATGAACCTGAAAAACGTCCAGGTATTTCAAACCTCATAAATATCCATTCGTTTGTAACAAATAAATCAGTAGAAGAAATCTGTCGAGAAGCCGAAAACATAAATACTGGGGAGTAAGTTGTATAGACAACTCGTTTGTTTATTTCAGTCATTTTAGTAATTTCATGTCATTGATATATATATTTTTAGGTATAAATTGATTGTAGCCGATGCCATCATAGAATATTTAAAACCAATACAAGATAGGATATCACACTATTTGTCAGATCATGGTTTATTGGAAGAGATTCTGGAAAAAGGACGAGAAAAAGCAAACGATATAGCAATGAAAAATTGGGATGAGGTTCAATATAAGTTGGGACTTAAAATTAATGGTGATACAGTTGAGAGAATAAAAAACATTTGATTTTATATAACTTTTTATTTATTACAAAACCTTCCCAAGGGAACAATATAACAATATAAAAGGTGTCCAGGAAATGATGAGAAAATCAAGATTGCGAAAAAGTTCATTAGGTCATACAATTTACACAAGTATGACAAGTTTCCCACATAGAACAATTCTTTTCTCTCTCTTTCAAGTAGTGCTGTTTATTTGATCCTTGTTGTACTTGTGTGAATTGTTTGACCTATGATGACAATGTATTTATCAGTAAACAAAATAAAATAAAATTAAATGAGATTAAATGGTTCTATTTCCCCATTCAAATAACTACACAAAATACTAGATTTAACCAGTTTTACATAACCGTTGGTAACAGCTGAGAAAAATTGTAAATTTTCCAATATTTCCTTTGGTAAATGCCCATTTACATTAATTGGGAAAACAAGGTTAGTTTTAGAGTGTTCAGTCTCAAATTTAATTGCAAAATTATACACATTTAAAACTGATAATGGTTTTGTATAAACAATTTCATTGGTAAATTGTTTTTTATTTTTGATTACAAATAATTCCAGTATTTCTTGACGATATGTTGTATCTTCAATTTTGGAGAGTGTTAAACATTTCTTTTGTTGGTCAAGCAAACTATCTATTATTCGAGATCTGGCCATACTGATGTTACAAGGTCTAATAAACTCTTTATATCTTTTTTCATTCTGTGAAAACTGTTCTGAAACTTTGTTCGATATCAACACCTTAGGTTTTTTCTTTTTTGTAGTAGATCCACCTAATTTTTTTTCTTTTTTGGTTACAAGTAACTCATTACTATTGGAATTAAAAGCTTGAGAATGTTTTTGAAAAATTGGGTTAGTTTGCAAATACTTGATTTTTTTATTCCTGTGATATCTTGTTTGTTCCTGCAGTTGTGCTTTTTTTTGGTTTATTAAATGATTTAATGAATTAAAACATTTCTTTGAGCTTATATAGTCTCTTTTTGAGAACCCATAAGTTTTACTGTTTTGTTTTTTAATTTTCTCCCAACAATGTAATCCTGTTGGAGCAATACTCAATACTTCTGCTTCAGTTGCCCTCTCTATTATTTCATCAAAATGTAATGAAAACGGATCTAGCGGTGCAGCATATTTGTTTGTTGGTTCTCTTCTTATTCGAGGATCAATTTTAATCACCAAAGGTCCCACTTCAGGTATATTGATTATCACAGGACCCCCTGTCTCACAAGTAGTTGGCATGACGTTATGTGGTATTGTGATTTTATAAAGCTTGTTATTCTTCTTTATCAATACCAACTTGTCTGCAGCAGGTACCTGAGTAGGTGTTGTACCTAAAAAATGTATAAAAATATAAAAATTGAAGTTTATATATATTTTAAGGAATGATTCACTAACTCCATACTTTTTTGCAGTTTTTGAAGTAGTTAATTAAATTGAATAGGACAACAAATAATAAAAGTTACGAATTAATAGTCACCCAAAATACATAATATTGTGAGACAAGGGAAAAAGTTATATTTTTGTACTTGACTGTTCAGTACAAACTAATGCCAATTAACAGTATAACTAAAGCTCTACATTGATATAAATAACTATAGATACAATAATGAAAATGATATGATACTTACTTTGTTGACTTTTAATTATAGTTGAATGAGTTCCAAAACCTGGTTCGTTTTTTGATTGAATTTTAGTAAGGGTTGGCACTTTTGTACTTATACCTTTGGCAGCAGTACTGACTTTAGGAATTGGT